>JAKUCV010003389.1:106619-131262 GCA_028386065.3 Turnera subulata | reverse complement strand
ATTGAAACCTTGCACATAAACAAACACTAAACATGATATCCGGCCTACTTGCCGTAAGGTAAAGAAGTGATCCGATCATACCTCGATATTTCTTAATGTCAACTTCAATACCTTTCTCATCTTTGTCTAAATGTATGGAAGTGCTCATTGGTGTGGCCATTTGCTTGGAGTTGTCCATTTCAAAGCGCTTGAGCAGCTCGTTGCAATACTTGGGTTGGGAGATGAATGTTCCTTCCTTCATTTGTTTGACTTGTAAACCGAGGAAGAATGTCAATTCACCCATCATGGACATCTCAAACTCACTGGTCATCATGTTAGAGAATTCCTTGCACAAAGACTCATTAGTGGCACCAAAAATAATATCATCTACATAAATTTGAACCAAAAGAATGTTATGATGTTTGTTCTTAATGAATAAGGTGGCGTCAACTTTCCCTCTAGTGAATCCATTATCCAAAAGAAATTTACTCAAACGTTCATACCAAGCTCTTGGAGCTTGTTTGAGACCGTAGAGTGCTTTCTTGAGTTTGAAAACATGATTGGGAAAGGTATAATCTTTAAACCCAGGAGGTTGAGCAACATATACTTTCTCTTGGATGAAGCCATTTAGAAATGCACTTTTGACATCCATTTGATAAAGTTTGAAATTCATAGATGATGCAAAAGCAAGCAAAAGACGAATAGCTTCTAGACGTGCAACAGGGGCATATGTTTCTTCAAAGTCAATTCCTTCTTCTTGATTGTAAGCTTTTGCTACCAACCTAGCTTTGTTTCTAGTTATTATGCCATTTTCATCTAGTTTGTTTCTAAACACCCATTTCGTACCAATTATTGTATGATCCATGGGCCTTGGAACTAATTCCCAAACATCATTACGTTTGAATTGATTTAGCTCTTCTTGCATAGCCAAGGTCCAATGTTCATCATTAATTGCTTCAGAGATAGTTGTAGGCTCAATTTGTGAAACAAATGCAATGTGTGCTATTGTGTCTCTAAGGGAATGTCGAGTACTTACCCCGCGGTTGATATCACCTATTACAGTGTCAAGGGGATGATCTTTGGACTCTCGCCATGCTCTAGGTAATTCTTGGTTGATATCAACCGTTGTTTCTTGCATGTCTTCCACTGGGCTTGGTTCTTCTTGTTGAGGTGCAGCCTCCATTTCTTGTTGAGGTGTAGGTTCGGTTGAAGTGCCTCCTTTCTTCCAAACGTTATCTCGCATATCTTCTTCTTCCTTATCATCCAATGACATCTTCTCAAGTGTACCTACAAGATCATCACAGAAATCCTTTCTCACCGAGCGAGTATTATTCTCTGCAAATACAACATGAGGGGACTCCTCAACACTTAAGGTTCGTTTGTTAAAAACTCTATACGCTTTGCTGCGCAATGAATAGCCTAGAAATATGCCTTCATCAGATTTTGCATCAAATTTTCCCAAATTGTCTTTTCCATTATTATGCACAAAGCATTTGCAGCCAAAGACTCTAAGATGGGAAATATTTGGCTTTCTTCCCTTGTATAATTCATAGGGAGTTTTCATGAGTAATGGCCTAATGATCGCTCGGTTTAACACGTAGCAAGCCGTACTCACTGCATCAGCCCAGAAATACTTAGGAATGTTAGCCTCATTGAGCATAGTTCTTGCCATTTCCTCAAGACACCGATTTTTGCGTTCAACAATGCCATTTTGTTGTGGTGTCCGAGGGGCTGAGAAATTGTGCTCAATGCCATGTTTATCACAAAAAGCTGAAAAATGATTGTTTTCAAATTCTCCTCCATGATTACTTCTAATACAAGCAATTAAGCAACCTTTTTCATTTTGAACTTTCTTAAGAAAGCTCTTGAAAGTATCAAATGCTTCACTTTTATGAGTAAGGAATAAGGTCCAAGTGAATCTAGTATAATCATCCACAATAACAAAAGCATAATAGTTCCCTCCAAAACTTTTAATTTGTGAGGGACCAAAGAGATCCATGTGCAAAAGTTGAAGTGGTCTAGATGTTGTGACAACATTTTTAGAATGAAACGAAGCTCGCACTTGCTTCCCCTTTTGACATGCATCACATATGGAATCCTTCTCAAATTTAATTTTTGGAATGCCAACTACTAAGTCTTGATTAACTAGTTTGTTTAACATTTTCATATTAACATGACCTACTCTACGATGCCATAACCACATATCATCTTCTTTGCTCATTAGACATTTTGAAAATTTTGATGAAGACTCTTCTAAGTTAACCATATAAATTTTGTCAATTCTATCACCATGTAGAATGATCTTATTATCACTAAGACGTTCTACGATGCATGACTTGGAATCAAAGATTACACGATTTCCCTTATCACATAATTGACTTATGCTTAAGAGATTGTGTTTAAAACCCTTAACAAGCAAGACATTATCAATGGAGGAAGACTCATCTTTGCCAACCGAGCCAATGCCGATGATCTTTCCTTTGTTGTTGTCTCCAAAGACAACGTTTCCTCCATTTGATGGCTTTATTTGCAAAAATTTGGATGCTTCTCCGGTCATGTGCTTGGAGCATCCGCTATCAAGGTACCAAAGTACACTTGATGCCTTCAAGCATACCAACAAAATCAAATCAATGAGATTTAGGTACCCAAATCTTCTTGGGTCCTTGAGTGTTAGGAGCATAGTTGTTATGAGCTTCTTCTTGAGCCCAATGCCTATGCCTAGTGAAACAAACAGGAGCAATGTGACCTATTCTATTGCAATAATGACAAATGACATTTGGGTTATGCATTCTTCTAGGTTAATAGTAGTTACTATGTTTCCTATACTTATGCACATTACTCACTTTGTTTACCTTAGGTTGTACCTTAGGTTTTTTTGATTCAACTTTATGTCTTTTAGGTTCATTTCTAAAACCTATTCCATGCCTAGTAGATTGCAAATTATCTAGCATAGAATTCAGATTTTTATGAGGAGTATTAAACTTCTTCAAGGTTGTTTCAAGTTGTTCAACTTGTTTCCTTAAAGGTATGCATGATGAACATTCCTCTATACTCTTCTTTCCTAGCATCTTATTTTCATCCTTCAGCTTCATATTTTCATATGCTAATTTTTCATTTTGTTCTTTTAAGGAGCCACATGATACACATTCCTTAAGTGTGTCTAGAGTCGTATTTTCTTCCTTAAGATTCTTATTCTCATTAGACACATTTTCCATATCATTTTCCAAAGTTATAACTTGTTTCTTTAAACTCTTATTAACTTTAGAAATAGAGATGAATTCACTATAAAGTTCATCAAATGCATTTTGTAATTCTTCATATGTGAAATTTTCATTTGGAGAAGTGGTA
Organism: Turnera subulata; assembly: GCA_028386065.3. Lineage (NCBI taxonomy): Eukaryota > Viridiplantae > Streptophyta > Magnoliopsida > Malpighiales > Passifloraceae > Turnera > Turnera subulata. The sequence continues at coordinate 127,935 of JAKUCV010003389.1, read as the reverse complement.
CTTACCTCTTCCGGTTCTTCCCATGCCATGAGACATAGGTTAGCCGTTTCTTCTTCATCGCTATCGGATGATTCATCACTGGAGTCGCCTCCCTATGAGATGTATGCCCTTTGCTTCTTGTAGGGCTTCTTCTCCTTTCCTTCCTTTGCTTTGGGGCACTTGGGCTTGATGTGCCCACTCTCTCCACATTCGTAGCATTTGGGTGATCCAGACATCTTTCTCCCTTTCTTTACAAATTCCTTCTTCATGAATTTGTGGAATTTGCGGATGACAAGTCCGAGTTCCTGATCGTCATCGCTAGAGTCCGATTCAATGAGCTCTTGCGTCTTGGAGGTAGAAGCTTTGAGAGCTATGTTCTTCTTCTTTGGTTCCTGCAAAGAGGGTTTAAGGATAGTACTTTCATAGGTTAGAAGACTACCTCTAAGACTGTCAATGGTTGTGTTCGATGTCCCGATGTTTTCATAGATTGGGTCGGCTTTAGAACGCCAATCGGGAGTGAGGCATCTAAGGACTTTTCTGACCAAGTCCTTGTCGGAGTAGACCTTCTTGAGAGCATGAAGGTTATTTACGATTTTAGAAAATCGTCGAACATCTCCTCTATTCCTTCGTTCTCCTTCATTCGAAAGAGTTCGTAATCTGCAGTGAGGGAATCGATTTTGGCCTCTCGAACTTGATCGGTTCCTTCGTAGGTGACCTCCAGCTTATCCCACATTTCTTTTGCAGTTGTGCAACAAGAGATTTTCTGGTAATCATCGGGGTTGACTGCACAATAGAGCATGTTGATTGATTTGGCATTGTTTTCAACCAATATAATGTCTGCAGCGTTGTACTCCTCCTCCGTCTTTGGCACTTGAATTTTGCCAACTTTCTTCATCGGAATTTGCTCTCCAAACTTCAAGATTCTCCAGAGAGCATAGTTGTAGGATTGGAGGAAAATTCTCATCCTCTCCTTCCAGTAGCTGTAATTACTGCCATCAAAGAGCGGTGGACGAGTGGTTGATTGTCCTTCGAAGAGTCCTACATAATTACTTGAAGAAGCCATTGAAAGTTTCTCTCAAACGGTTAAGTTTTTCAGAGAGTTAGGCTCCGCTACCAATTGTTAGAACAATAGCCCTACGCTAGAGGGGGGGGGGGGGGGTGAATAGCGTTTATTGGATTAAAACAAAATAAGCAGAAAATAAATGCGGAATTAAAAAGATTGAAGGACACAAGCAATTTATCCTGGTTCACACACACACTATTTGTGTGGCTAATCCAGTCCTTCAAGAGACTCTCTTGAAGATTCCACTATCTACGTTAAGTTTACGGGTGCTTAACAAACCGTTTACAACCTAGAGTTCTAGTCACAAGAAACTCTAATCTCCTGCTTGAAGATACCTCACTTCAAGACTTCTCACACAAGAAGATATACCCTCTTCCTATGAATCTCAACAAGGGAACTAACCTCCCTTAAGGTATATAGCAATACAATCACTCAAACAAACAACTCTCACAAGAGTAGATATGAGTTACAGAATTTAAGCTCTAAAAGGCAACTCTCAAATCCTCAATAGGATATTGGCTCAATTAAAATTTGGATGAATGTATGAAATAAATACTTGAATGTAGAGAGTTGATTAGTATTGAAACAGAGCTGAAAATACCCAATTTGTAGCTCTGAAAAGTTATGGAGCCGTTTGAAATCCACTCAAGAAAACAGCTTTAAACAAAACATAGTGGGTGCTAAAAGTTGTCAGAATAACGGTCATAACATCGATGTTTTAAGTCCCAACATCGATGTTTTGTCCAGTAAATTTGAATTATTGGACTAACGGTAACTAAAACATCGATGTTCTACAACCCAACATCGATGTTATTTTGGTTCTGTGAAAAATCCTTTAAAGCTTCATATGAAGAACATCGATGTTTGAAAACCAACATCGATGTTATTTTGCTTCTGTGAAAAAGAGATGAAAACTGATCATTGAAGAACATCGATATTATTTTGCTTCTGTGAACAAGAGTTAAAAGACTCAATTTGAAGACCATCGATGTTTCAAAGCCAACATCGATGTTATTTTGCTTCTGTGAAAAACGATTAAAACTGACCATTGAAGAACATCGATGTTTATCAATCCAACATCGATGTTTTGCTCATGTAAAAATATTTTCAAATGCAACGGTCATGAGAACATCGATGTTTAGGAATCCAACATCGATGTTTTTGAGCTACTGCCAACTTTTGGAAAAATGGTTAAAACCAAGAACATCGATGTTTGGGATGCCAACATCGATGTTATTAGCCTACTGCCAATTTTGAAAGATTGTTTGAAGGTAGAACATCGATGTGGTAAAATATAACATCGATGTTATTGACTCAAAAAATAGTTTGATGTTTGAAATATGTTTATGTGATGCATGAACAAACTTTATCTTATTTTGAGCCAATGTCCTAGAAGAGTTGAGTGTTATACCTTGTACAATTTATGAATCTAACTCTTCTTTCTTGGCTCTTCAATCTTGTGCTCATTCACTTTGTTCCTTTGCTCTTGAATGGTTTCTTTTGCTTGAGGATTGGTTTGACTTCATTTCTTTTTGCTTCATCTTTGTCATGATCTGGAATTGGTTTGTCGATTATCAAAACCTGTAATGAACCATGAGTTCTAACACGATCAACCATTGGGCTCGGGAATGACCTTAGAACGGTTTTAAGAAAATCGGGCCCAAGCCCAATAATCTCATTATAAAGTTTAGAAGGTTTTATGGACTTAAAAATACGGACTTAAGGCCCAATCACGGATAATTAAAGTACGGACCTAAGAACGGGCTCGAAGCCCAATTTCAAAATCGGTAGATATGAATTTAGGGAAGTGGGCCCTCGGCCCGGAATTCGTGATTAAGGATTTAGTGGGCTTAGGCCCGAGAATTGTTTACGGACTTAGACCGGTGAACCTTAGATTCCTTGTCTTTGGAGTTATTGATGAGAAAATATTCTTTTGGGCTTAGACCGGAAATCTTATAATCGGATAGTTAGGGTCGGGAGTTACTCGATTAGAGCATACCTTTAGCATACATACACGTTTTTACTTCTAAAATTGGTTTAGTGATTATGTTATGTACTGGTATTCAGGCACGAGAGATACCTCGGGAGCTGTAGACTCAGACTCGGGAAGAAGTCATAATCTGCATTTTGGAGGTGACATTACAAGTCTTTTATCTATGTTTTGTGAATGCATGCTGGTGTGGTTTGTTTGTTTACTTGCATTGTTTGCTACATGCGGTGATTAGAATTGTGCACCTGATTGCTTTCACATGTCTAATTTCGGTAAAAAGAATTGTTATGGAATATAACATGTTATTATGTTTTGGTGATGGTGTGTGGTTATGGGCCGAAGGCCCGGATGAAACAATAATACATAAAATTCACACATCCTTGGAAAACATAATGTATTACAAATGGAAATGTAAGAGTATAACTAAGGATAAAATACTAATTTCTCCTGTGGAGTCGACTGGTAGCCCCGAGGGAGGGTTGGGTACTCTCGGGTCACATTATGCGGTTTAGTATGGTTATCCTAGGGGAAGGTAGGTGCACCCCTAGAAGACTTGCACCAGTTAGGTGTGTCTGAGCGCACCCTCAGGAAGCTAGCGGCCACTCGAGGTTTATCGGTGGTTTTTGACCTTAGAATCTACCCCTTCTGAGGTTCGACACTTGGGTTTCACACCCGGATCTGATCAGATGCGCTACCTAGACTTGACTCACAGTAGAGGGCCCAAAATAATAATAATAATAATAAACTGCACTGAATCTAAATAATAAGGACAATAACACAATAAGATGTTTATGTGTTGGTGTGTGGTTCTGATTTTGCTTGTATGCTGTACTTGTGCTCGTGAACTACTCACCCTACGAGCATGACTTCACTTTCATGTATACATAGACTTTTAATGTTCACTGAGTAGGCGACTCACATAATCGCCACCGTTGTTTTTCAGACTTTAGTTAGCGAGCTGTCTCACCTTTACCTTCGACTCGGAGTTCAGATGCAGATACTTCAGTAGGTAGTTGTGCATCATCTCTCGGATTGGATCCATAGGGCCCATATGCATGTTATTTTCTCTACCTTGATTTTTATATTATTTCATCTTTCGCTGCATGAGGATTAATTTGAGATGTCATAAATGTTTTACTTCTTTGTCGGCGTTTTGCCGGGGTATGATTTTGTGGTGTTATTTCGGCGTGATGCCGTGGTGGCTTATGACCCGTTAAGCCGGTTTATTTCTTTCATTTTATGACATCTCGGTGTTAAAAAAATTTCTATGGAAAATGATTGTGTGCTGAAGCACTGGTATTCGTATCCCGGGTTTTAAGGGTATTTTGGTAAATCTCTTTCATTAATTAGTTTATTTTATTAAATTGGGATACGGGCTTTCTTAGCTGGTAGCGGAGCGGGCTTCAGATCCCTGGCTTTAAAAGAAATGTGACTTTAAATTACAAGTGATTTGTGTGTTAAAGTCGGCTTCCTATTTTGAAACTCAAAAGTGTTTTGACATATTTTGCATTCATATAGGCATTATTATGGATCCACCGCAAGACCAGCACAATGCTGATGGGCAGGATGAAAACCCTAGCCATGTTTCCGACTCTGTGTCGGTGATGCAAGTTCTTGATGGTCAAGGAAATGCTGGTGCAGCAGGAGCACAGAATGTAGTGCCATTAGTACCTCCTGGTATGGATGCGGCGATACAACAACAGTTTCAGGCTTTTCTGCAGTGGCAGCAGTTTCAACAGTTTCATTAGCAACAGCAGGGCGCCCAAGCCGTCTCGGTTGCACCTGTTGTAGCACCTTTGGTAGGCGGTATGGAGAGTGGTTATAAGCACATGGATAAGACAGCGGTTGTGATGTTCTCGGGAGAGAGAATCACCCCAAGGGTGGCTGATGATTGGTTCCGCCAGGTGGAGAAGTTCACGTATACACCCGAGCACTAGGCTCGATTTGCGGCTCACAAGTTCACGGGTTACGCATTGAGTTGATGGCAGGGACTTGTTTGCGAACCTACCTAGACCAGTGGAGATGCCTTGGGCGGATTTCAAGGATAAATTCTACTTACCGTTGGTTTCTTGGAGGACCAGAAAAAGCAATTTCTTGAGGTGAAACAGGGACCCGATGAGTCGGTTTCTGCATTCAGAATCCGATTCTGTATCCTTCTCTCTTACGCCACGGAGTTTGTGCCCGATGAGGTCACACAGTTTAGGCGGTTTGTTGACGCTCTGTGCCGCGAGTTGGCGATAGTAGTGGCTGGTGGGAGACACCGGACTTGGGAGGCAGTTTGTGAGGCTGCTTTTGATGCTGAGAGGATTCAGTTGATCGGGCAGGAGGCTCGGGCAGCTGAGCGGGGGAAACAGCCAGCGGTGTCTGGACAAAAAAGGCAATACTCTGATTCTGGTGATGCAAGTTACATGAGTCGACAGGGTTCTTTCTACCAAGGTTCGAAGAAGTCCCGAGGACAGAATTATCAAGGTGGACTGGGCAAGTCTTCGGGAGGAAGGTCTTATCAGTTTGGATCTCAGGGGCGGGGCCCTTGGACAAGACCTCCTATTACATGTTGGTATTGCGGGAAGCAGGGACACAACAAGTCGGAGTGTTACAAGAGGATTCGAGATAGTGGTAGTAGTGGGTCCCAGTATACCGTACAGAACTCCGTGGCTAATGGTACAGTTCCTTCTGGTCCGAACAAGAGTGGTGGACACTAGGGAGGAAGTCGTGGGAGTTTTGGAGCTCCGAGCCACGGAGGTGCTACTCGATCTGCTGCGACTCCTAGGGTGTACTCTATCACTCGGGAGGAAGCTACCGCCGCCCAAGAAGAATGAGATGTCTCGAGAGGTTTCACTTTGCTTTGTTTTGTTCTTTTCTTTTATTATTATTATTATTGTTATGTAAAATTTCGAGGACGAATTTTAATAAGAATGGAGCGTTGTCAACGCTTGTTTAGTGGAACATTCATATAAGTGGAATTTATCCCATAAATAAGCAGAAACATTAATATTATTAATAATACTAATATTATCATTACAAACATAAACATTACATTGATATTTTATAAAAATAAAAATACATTCATCTCTCAGAACGACGTTGACCCTGAAGCTGTTGGGGTCATTATTGATGTTGACCGTGATCCTGTCGCTCTACGAGAACCACATGCCGCCCGCGTTGTTCTGGCCAGGGAGCTCGAACCGGTTTGCTGCAGGGAACCGGAGTGGGATGAGACCGTGATCGTCTTCAGGTTGCCATTGGGTCTCCGTGAGAAGAACCATGTTTGGCTTGTATTGGTTCTTCAGGTCCCTCAAGGTACGGAGAACTCCTGGGAATGCCTAGCAACTCCTCTGCAGTTCCACACCAGCAGTCGGGCCTTTGGCCAAGTTAGAGGTAACCGAGTCACTCTGGGCATGCTTTGGGCAGTTATCGAGAGCTGGAAGTAGGCGCCTTGCTCCAGGGATTGGCAAGTGGACTCTAGGTTGAACTCCTGAAGTCTTTCAGAGATGAAAAACATGACGGAGTTGGCTGAGCCGTAGAAGGAGGTCCTCAAGGTGCCATGGTCCTCTAGTAAGAACGTCTCTTCCATGGGAGTGACGAAGAATCTGGAGGAGTAGATTTCATCGATGAAGACCAGACGGGGCATTCTGCCGAGCTCGTTTGGAAGTTCCTCTGGACGCTCGGTGATCATGTGTAGGCCAGTCGGTTTCTTCTGCCTAGGTTGGCACCTTCGACGAAGAAGACGGATGATGGAGTAGGCATTGTGTTTTGGACGTGTGGGTGTTTTGTTTTTCCTGAGTTTTGAGGTTTCTTTGCCTGGGCGTTTGGTTGCTTTAAAATGCTTTTGATGATTTGCTTCTCACCACACTGTCTTTTATAATCTTATGGGGAGCGTGTTTACTGTTTTTTCGATTTTCAAGATGTTCTTTTTGAAAATTTTGCCGTTGTATCATTTATTGCTTCGACACTTTATACGTTTTTCGGGCTACAACTACCAGTGTTTTTCAGCCCTTTCCCTCTTACGATTTTCTATCTCCTTGGGTACATTATTTCATTCGCTTTAAGACTTTTTCCTGCATCTTTTATCACATGCATTCGTGACCGTTGTGGCTAGTCCGATGGGACCACACCTCGACTAGAGTGCATGTGCGACAAGCTTACAGTTGTTCGGACATCGTGGAGGGAAATAAGACTTGACAGGCGTTTTTAGCTCATGCGGAATTTGTGGACAAGTGGATAACGTTTCTTTTGAGGGACACAGGACACTCTCGTGATCATCGCCTTGCGAGTTAATGGACGTCGACGTCTTTTTCGCGAGGGAAACCGACGTCACCGTTAGCTGTGTACGCTACGTTTCTCCGGATCGAGGATGCTTAGGACCGATTTGGGCGCTGATCATGAAAACATGTTTTGTTTTAATTTCTTTATGTGTTGATTTTGTTAAACGAGTTTTGTTTTTAATTTCTTTATATTTGATTTTTATTTTGCTTTGAGATGTTGTATTTTTTTTCTATTTAACAAGAGATTTCGTAACACAAGAGATTTTGATTTAAAGAGGAAACTTATTTTATTATTTTATAACGGTTTACAACAAAGGAGAAGCAGTCTACGGAGTTACATGATTCTTCAGATCTTTTACAAGTTTTTGTATGTTCGCGATCTGAGAAGAGAGTCCCATACAGGCCAGCTCAATCAGCATCACTGTAGTGTGGGCCTTCTTCAGTGAAGCGTTTAGTTGCTTCACTGTCTGTAGTGGTGAGCTGCTTTCAACTGTTGCCTTACCCTTCCTATCCTCAGCATCTTTGCAATCGGAAGTTTCTTCCTTGCCTGCACGCTTCTTTCGCCGTCTTGGGGGAACCACCATATGCTCCTTCAGGCCGATGATGTTGGTCTTGAACCGCTTCTTAGGAGGTTCTTCATCGGAGCTTGTCGGGAAAGCAGTACCACCGATGTAGCTGTTATCATCTGAGTCAGAGGTAGTACGGGATCTTAGTGGTGAGTCCATGGTTGAGAGTGAGTACTCAGTTATGAGGTTCGATTTATATAAGCGGAGGAAATTTCGCCTAAGGGTATAAGCGATATCTCGCATGGAGTTTGGACACCTGGTAGAGTACACCAGAAGCTTATCGTGGTAGGACCTACGATTTTGACGATTGCATTTCGTGGACGAAATTCTTTTAAGGGGGTAGAACTGTAACGCCCGATTATTTTGTTGGTATTTGTATTTTATAAAATTTTCAGATTTCGGTGATGGAAATAAAAATTTATTTATTTTCCATTGGATTTATTAATCGTGAGTTGGTAAAATGTCGCTTTTGAGCTTTGTCGGACCTAAAACGCATTTCGGGATGAAACACGAGGTTTACCGTAGTTCTAGATAAAACTACGTTGGTTTTGGTGTAAAAAAAAAGAGAAAAAAAAAGAGAGTTTGGTCAACAGAGGTGGGTTGACCGCGCCTAGCCCACGACACGTCGTCGGCTGGCAGGTCAAACCCAGCCTCCATCCCTTCCCTTCCCCCTTCTCCTTCTTTCTCTTTCTTTTTTTTTTCTTTTCCCATTTCCTCTTCTCCTTTTCCGCCGCAGCCTTCAACGGCTCTTGTCTCCCACAACGGCATTGTCTCCCATGATCTCCTTTAATCATGCTGTCAACGATGTCAGGCCCCATCATCTCTTCCCCTTTTCTTCTCTATCTCATCCGTTTCTTCTCCTTTCAAGCCGGTACCCGAAACCCATTACTTTTCCACTTCTCCCTCTCGTCGACACCAGCACCATCCATCCTCTCCTTCTTTAGACGCTGCTGCCACTGCAACCCCAAGGGAGGGCTACCGAGGCGAACGCGACTGCACACGAGCGGTCGCGGTGCACCGCTGTCTGCTGTTGTTGGGGTAAGTCACAGACTCGCCCTCTTTCTCTCCTTTTTGGTTCCTTTCGACTCGAGTTGGGTGTGTGGGATCGAACCATATCGGGTTCTGTGTTTTTGTTAAATTATTGATGGTGGTTGCGGCTATATTTTCCCGGGCGTGTTGGGGTTCTTGGTGACGGTATTATCTCTTTTGTGTTGCTTCAGTGGCGTGTGCAACTGGGTTGGGTTCGGTGGTGGTCGGGCCTGCTGTGGTCTTGGTTGTGGTGCTCGGCCGGGTCGGCCGTGATGCACGGTGGGCAGGCGTGGTTGCTGCCAGACTTGTGTGGGATGACGCTGGATTGATCTAGCAGGTGAAGCGTGGACTCAGGTTGGGCAACACTCAACAGATCCGGAGTGGACTTGAATTTTCCGGGTAAGGATTGACCTCTTCTTCTGGTTCCTTGCCTTGTCTGTTTCATTTATGGGTTCTGTGGTGATTGCGTGTTGAATTGGGGTTTTTGGATTTCGGGTAGTCCTTGGAAGCTTGTTGTGGATCCTTCCTCGATGGTGGTGGAATTTTTTTCGGCGAAGTTGACCGGAATCCGGCGAGGGCTCGGGAATTTTTTGGCGAAGGCTCAGGTCTTGTCCAACATAGTATATTTCTTGTTCTACGAGTATTAAACGGTATTTATTCTTGGTTTGTCTCGGTTTTGCCTTGTACATAAATATTGAATTCTTCAACGTTATACACATTCAAGTATCAAGTAATTTAGTGGACTACCGAGAGTGGGGAGTTAGAGTGTGTGGCCGGGAAGATTTACCGATACGGACTTAAGGCCCAATCACGGATAATTAAAGTACGGACCTAAGAACGGGCTCGAAGCCCAATTTCAAAATCGGTAGATATGAATTTAGGGAAGTGGGCCCTCGGCCCGGAATTCGTGATTAAGGATTTAGTGGGCTTAGGCCCGAGAATTGTTTACGGACTTAAACCGGTGAACCTTAGATTCCTTGTCTTTGGAGTTATTGATGAGAAAATATTCTTTTGGGCTTAGACTGGAAATCTTATAATCGGATAGTTAGGGTCGGGAGTTACTCGATTGGAGCATACCTTTAGCATACATACACGTTTTTACTTCTAAAATTGGTTTAGTGATTATGTTATGTACTGGTATTCAGGCACGGGAGATACCTCGGGAGCTGTAGACTCAGACTCGGGAAGAAGTCATAATCTGCATTTTGGAGGTGACATTACAAGTCTTTTATATATGTTTTGTGAATGCATGCTGGTGTGGTTTGTTTGTTTACTTGCCTTGTTTGCTACATGCGGTGATTAAAATTGTGCACCTGATTGCTTTCACATGTCTAATTTCGGTAAAAAGAATTGTTATGGAATATAACATGTTATTATGTTTTGGTGATGGTGTGTGGTTATGGGCCGAAGGCCCGGATGAAACAATAATATATAAAATTCACACATTCCTGGAAAACATAATGTATTGCAAATGGAAATGTAAGAGTATAACTAAGGATAAAATACTAATGTCTACTGTGGAGTCGACTGGTAGCCCTGAGGGAGGGTTGGGTACCCTCGGGTCACATTATGCGGTTTAACATGGTTATCCCAGGGGAAGGTAGGTGCACCCCTGGAAGACTTGCACCAGTTAGGTGTGTCTGAGCACACCCTCAGGAAGCTAGCGGCCACTCGAGGTTTATCGGTGGTTTTTGACCTCAGAATCTACCCCTTCTGAGGTTCGACACTTGGGTTTCACACCCGGATCTGATCAGATGCGCTACCTAGACTTGACTCACAGTAGAGGGCCCAAAATAATAATAATAATAATAAACTGCACTGAATCTAAATAATAAGGACAATAACACAATAAGATGTTTATGTGTTGGTGTGTGGTTCTGATTTTGCTTGTATGCTGTACTTGTGCTCGTGAACTACTCACCCTACGAGCATGACTTCACTTTCATGTATACATAGACTTTTAATGTTCACTGAGTAGGCGACTCACATAATCGCCACCGTTGGTTTTCAGACTTTAGTTAGCGAGCTGTCTCACCTTTACCTTCGACTCGGAGTTCAGACGCAGATACTTCAGCAGGTAGTTGTGCATCATCTCTCGGATTGGATCCATAGGGCCCATATGCATGTTATTTTCTCTACCTTGATTTTTATATTATTTCATCTTTCGCTGCATGAGGATTAATTTGAGATGTCATAAATGTTTTACTTCTTTGTCGGCGTTTTGCCGGGGTATGATTTTGTGGTGTTATTTCGGCGTGATGCCGTGGTGGCTTATGACCCGTTAAGCTGGTTTATTTCTTTCATTTTATGACATCTCGGTGTTAAAAAATTTCTATGGAAAATGATTGTGTGCTGAAGCACTGGTATTCGTATCCCGGGTTTCAAGGGTATTTTGGTAAATCTCTTTTATTAATTAGTTTATTTTATTAAATTGGGATACGGGCTTTCTCAACCATGCTGATCATCAGCATAAAGCACGGTAGCTCTAATTCTAGTGTTGAGAAGTCCCTTCTTTAGATATACAATACGAATTTCTAAGACATATGTAAGTTCATTGGCTGCAAAACTAGATAACTTCGCCTTCACAACCTCATGAACACGAAAGTATGGATCCTGCAGGGGGAAAATTAGGATATATTACTCGCATGTCAGCTCAAGTACCACACAATCAATTTGTACAACAAATATGCAACTTGGAAAGCAACGAAAATTCAAGAACTTTCAAAAAAATTCAAACCTTGGCTGTGTTGAAACGATCAAGAGCAGCTTTGGCACATTGTCTGATCCTACAACGGTGGAATGGATAGTCAAGGCCAACCGGGCCACACCTGAGAGAGAAGTCCGCTTTGAACTTGTGGGCATGCTTTACAAGCATATCATGAAGTTTCTTTTCACAAACAGAGCAAGCAAGATACATGAGCCTTTGACGCTTTGGATCTTGGTGGTCTGGAGAGAGCATTAAATCCAGCTGTGGGGAATGTGGAGGAAGAGTAACTGCAGAATTAAGCGATGATGTTGTTTCAAAAGAAGTAGTGATCCAACCATCAGAATGGAGCTTAATTAATAAAGGGATTAAGGTAATTTTACCTTGGGTATCTTTTTTTTGTCGAAAGGGTAAATATATATTAATTCAAACCGAGTACAACATACATATTACAATAACATAGATTGCTAGAAATTAGGGAAAGAACGTAATTAAAAACTACAAATATAGTGGAATAAATCCACATACAAAGCATGAACTATAAATACAAAATGATTACACTTAGATCCGGACATAGGCAAAGGTTAGAACACAAACCAAAGAACTTGCAGCTGCCCATGAAAGGGAGGACGTGATGTCCGCATAAAGCAGGACTAGCCCCAAACAACAACCAAGTTCGCATACAGTGGTCGGCAGCTATCGGCTTTAACTCTGAGACGCGAGCAAGCCAAGCAATAGCCATCACCGGAGAAACGGAAGAAAGCCAATATCCGCCCTTGAGAGTAAACACTTCACAAAATGCTCCATTCTTCACACTATAACACCAAACCGTCACCTGCAACAGACCCAATTCAAGGCCACTGGGAAAAAAGAAGAACAACTCACCATCTTTTGCCTTTGTATCCATAGATCTAGAAGCCTCGAGGTTGAAAGCTTCAGATCCATAGAAGCCAGGAGAACAGACCAAGGAAGAGATGTTGAGAGTCTCCAACAACAATCCATGTACTAAATACCAAATCTATTGCAGAATTGGGTATCTGGCAGTGGCATAAAAGTCTCCACTTCATCCTCATCCTTGTTGAGGAGATTAAATTGATAGTAAAGGTAGACTCTTGTTTGATAAGTTTTGAGCTCTAAGGTACGCTCGTCTACAGCCCTTAAGGTGAGGTAGAACCTACCGTACCTCCAGGCAACATTTGCCTTGACGATTTCAACAAGCAGCAGAGGTTTTCCCTGTATGCCCACACATATTTCACAAGGAAAAAAAAAAAAGAAGCAAAAAATCAGTTAGCAAAGTGGGTATGATATGAATTATTACTAAAAACAAAAGGAAAGTTTATGGTTTGATTTAGGAGTGTTAATTAAAAAAAAAAAAACAAACCATCTTGGAATTGTACGTTGCAACAGCGTAATTGGCAGCAAATTTGATCTCATCTCTCTGGGCTGGGTCATCAAGTCTTTTCGGGATGATGGCATCTGCCACTAGCCGGGAAGAGGGAGGTTTCAAAGAAATGTCGAAACCCTAAAATCAACAGACAAAGTTAATTAATCAATAAAACAACAAAAACCACCTGGAGAGAGTGGTGGAAAGAGAAAAAAAAACAAAAAACAAAAAGGGCAACGAATTTATAAAACGATTAATTAATTAATTTTATTAACTTTGGTGTGGAGGGAGTGCCTGAAATATTGGATCGCGTCCTTCCTCAGATCCTCGTCTTCCACATAACTATACCACTCATCCAAGTTGGGCAAAGAGGAGGCGTCCATCACCAAATCCCACCCTTCCCCACTCTCCACCTTCTCCTCCTTCAATATTTCCTGAACAATTCCTTCCTCCCACCCACCTGATTCTTTGTAGATTTGGCGCCCTTTTTTATAAAAAAAAAAGGAAAAAAATTAATGATTTTATAACTTGATATTATTTTATCAATACTTTTTTTAAAAAAAAAATTAAATCGCTACCTGGGCTAATGTTCTAGCCCCAACCCTGATTAGTGATCCTGTTGATAATTAATGTGCCGTCAATGGCGCAGCCTAAATTTTCTTTAGAACATTATATGTATCTTGTGTTTACTCATGCTGGGTTCTTAGTGGTCTTGGGCCCTTGCTAGTTAAGGCCTGCTAGTGGGTTTTGAGGTGGGCCTGACGCTGACATCATTAGAGCCCGATCCTCTTAGATTGAATATTGCATATTTGACTCTTCCAGAGACTGCTAAGAGGTTTTGAACCCTGGAAGGAAAATTAATTTTTTAAAAAAACTTAAGATTCTTACTTTTGTCAACATTTGTTTCACTTGGCCACTAACAAAAAATTTACCATGATTAAGAATGATTGGGATCATCTCACGTTTCACACCATCAGATATTAATTTATTAATTCGGTAGCCGGTGGAATAGTATAACGTTATTGTTTGTTATGATCTGGGTCCTCCACTCCACAAATAGACTTAAGAATTTGCAATTGCAGCTTCATAGGTTAAGTGATGTAGGAATCTGGATGGGATTTGCTTAAACAACCAGAGATTAGTTAGATTTTGGTGGACAAACTCAATTTAAAGATGACATGACATCATGGGTGTGTCCACATAAATGTGGAACTAAATATGGGAACAAATTAATTGTGGCGTTACTAAGTACTCACTTGGACGCATAGATACAGAAATTGACGAGATAATCAAGTTGTGACTTGGACATGGAAAATAAAATAAAACATCAATGATCAAATTAAAGGGTATGTGCCCTTTCACCTTTTGAAAAGAGCAAAGCTTTATCCCAGTTTGGTTCCCAATCATGTCTCCAGTGATTTGGTGTTTCCTAATCTAATAGATTATGTTATATCATTTTATGGGACCTTCACTCACAAAGATTATGATTTTATAATTATTGCTCATTGGAGGCTAATGTTCATTGAAAATGTTGTTCACGGAAGGCCTTATTTACCCGTTTACCAAATTGTTGGTTTGGGATACTTACTATATTAGAAAGATGAAGCCGAAAAGCGAACCTGCATACTGCATAGTGCTTTTGTTTGTTTACTAATGTGCAACTGCATGCCTCCATGTTTATCTCCCCACTAAGAGGGGCCAAATTCCAGTTCTCAAAAAATAATAATAGTGATTATTAGAGGAACAAAAATAATTAAGAAAAGGAAAGAAGAAGCCACCCAACTATTGGTCAGTTGAGTTGACCCCGCAAGCAAATTGTTATAAACCTTTGGCATTTCTCATTAAGAACTAGCAGCAATAAATAGCACACTTAATTAATTTTCTCGAGTTCAATGTTCCATTTGCAAGTTGTAAAAGTCATCACACTCAGTGGCGAAGTTAGATAGAATTTTTAGAGAAAACCGATATAACATTTTGTTTGTGATAATAAGGATTTATGTAAAAAATTAAAATTTTAAAAAGGGCTAATATAATATTTTGTTTTTGATAATAAAGATTTATATAAAAAATATAATTTAAAAGGGGTCAAATAAACATCACCATAAGACATATTTGTGAAAATTAAAAATTTAAGAGATAATTAATATATTACGATAGGACTTATATGAAAAAATCAAAAACTCAGAGGGGCCATGGCCACCCTTGGCCCCTGGACCACCGCCTGACATAGTCTCACCTGGCCTTGCTCCATCAAGTATTTAAAGTATTGTGGAAAATCAATACCAAATGATGCAGACTTGTCTCAGATCAAAAAGGGAAGAAAAGGAAAAACACAAAAAGCTAATTTAACACCCACAGTTTTTTTGAGTCAATTGGAGAAAGAAAATGAATTTAAGGAAAAGAAGGGCAACAGAGACTATAAGGATCCATGTTTAACATGTCTGGCATTTGACAAAAGGAGAAGAAAGGCGTTGAAAGGTCTTATCTCCAAGCAAAGAGTAAAGGAATAGTGGATTATCCTAAAAATGGGTTCAAAATGATGAGCAAAGTAGAAATTTTTTACAATATCATAATTTGTCGCAGTGTGCTGGACTGGATGTACTTCAGAGAACCTTGATCAAGAAACACAACTAAAAACCTGCGTGCTAAATAAGCAACAACTGTTACTAATCTTGTTCTTATCATATATTCTTGATTAATTAAAGCCTTAAGTAGTGGATTTGTTGACCCCTGCAACTTTTCTTTCTAAAATAATCTAATAAAATAACGTTGCATCCATCATCACCATAGCAGCACAGGATAGATAGAACCTGCCTGAAATGCAAATCATCCCCATCAAAGATAAGATCATTGTCATCCAGATGCTGAAATATGTATTCTATCTGATTTACTGTTAAACATAACTACACCAAACCAATGCAAGGGTGCTTACTGCATCTAAATTCAAGTGGAAAACATATTGAATGCCATTTCTAATGATAGTTTGGATCCAAAGCTAATTTTATTGGATGCCTGTATAGGGTCTATACACCACACTCTCTATACTAATAGCCCAATTTAATTACCAACCACACCCCATCACCACCAGCTTTACAAAACATCAGTTCTGTCTGTGTGTTGTCTGCTCTCTCATCACCCGAATCAATCTAACATATAACGCAAGAATTTGGGTACTCTTCACTCACCACCCGGTAATATGGAGGTTGAGTCATGTAGTAAGGTTCAGGGTGATAGAATATGACCGGCTGCTTTGCAGGGTCTTCCTTCTTCTTGTCATCTGCTTTCTTTCCTTGATCTTTCTTCCCTTCATCTTTCTTGCCTTCATCTTTCTTCTCCTCCTTTGCTGGCCCAACTGTCAGAATATCTGTGTGCCATAGTTTTCTTAGCTTGCCAACTATTTCCACAGGATCAACATCACCAATCACAGTAAGCTTCTGCTCCTTCATGTCCATAGCTATTGAGTCAATCCCTGCACACAACACAAAAAAACTGATTCAATAAAATGAACTAGACAAATGGAGCCTTAGCTAGTGTCTTTTTTTATTTAATTTTCAATGATTTCTTATCATCGAAAAAGAGCTAAGAACCTGTAAGGCCTGATACTGCTTTCATTGCCTTCTGTTTTGCCTTGTCATCATGGAGGTCCAACTTGAGCACAACCTTCTGCAAGTGAAAAAAACCAGAAAATACAAACTTTAGAGACAAGAAAATTCTTGGACAGTACAACAATCAAACAATTGCTCTCTTTACTGATAAGTATCAAGAAGACAACCCTACAGTATTATTCAATGCCTTGATGCCAAGGACACAAAAATTAATTAACCTACTGGAAAAAAGAAGCAAAAGGAACATGATGAACATCATCCTTCTTAGGGACTGTAACTAACAAACGTATAGAGAATATAAGAGGGGAAATACAAAGCCTGATGAAGTGTCTGATGCCAAAAAAAAAAAAACACTTATAAAGGGCAGAGCAAAAACAAAACAGAGGATACAACAAATGAACAAACAATCAATTGTAGAAAAGAGAACCCAGGAAATGATATGCTGTCATAACAGCAAAGACACGAAAGCACAATTCCCAAGAGATTTTATATATCTTCATATACCCAATAAAAGAATCAAAATAAGGGATGCATTTTCCAGGAAATTAAGCGTGGATTATTTCAAGGAATGAAAACCGCACCTTCATTGCTGCAGTTGATTTCAAACACTGACCTGGACTTTTGAGTAGTAGTCTCTCTCTCTCTCTCTTTGTTTTGAAAACTGATATAAGAGTAACGAAATTGAAAATAAGATAGAGAGAAATGAAGAGTAATGGTTTAAATACTAGTAGTAGCGTGAGGAAGTTTTCAGAGGAAGGAAGGCAAGGCAGGAGTGGTTTCCGTGTTGAACAAGTTGTGGACCTCCGCCCAAAGGTTTCTAGTATATAATCCAAAAACAAGCTTAAAATCAAATTATAAGCTATAACCCTTCTTAGTTTCCATAAGCTTTATTTCTCAAAAAGAAAAAAGAAAAAAGAAGCTATACCCTTCTACTAATTCTTAAAAAATAAGAAGGATAACTATATATAACTCCAATACTTTGTTTGTAATACCAATTCAGCAGTGGACTTGTTAATGCTTTAGTTAAGTCAAGTCCTCTCTTGTAGTTTCTATTTAAATAAATGGACCCAGGTTCTTAACAATAGTACCCCGAGAGTGTCTTTTGTTGACTGTTTGATCGTCTTGCCTCCATAATTTCTTCTTATTTTGTTTACAAAAAAAACTAATTAATATGCTAGGTAATGGGGAGATTTACAATGGACATGAGTCACATGACCTAGGAAATTATTAACCCACTTGGATATGATATATGAAAGATGATGATGAGCTTTGCCCGTTAATTTACATGTGACAAGTAAAATAGTGGTTTAGGTAGGTTTAGAAACTTTTATTAGTGTTAAGCTTTTCATTTTTTTTGTCTCTTCTATTTTGGTTTTGGCATATCTGACATAAAACTTCCCATCGACGGTCAAAAAGGTGAGGATTCACCTTTCTACTCTGCAGTGCACAATATCAAACTTTACCATTTTTCCCCAATAATAACGCGTTTGTTACTTGCAATCATTTTGAAGGGTTCTTTTTCTATACATAAAAGGTCTTTGCTTTAACAACCTTTGCCTCTGAAAACTCTGCCACTTTCCTTATCTCTTTGCTTATTATAACGAGTCACATAGAAAACATTTCTCTTTGATAAGAACTGATATTTCTATTTTTTCTCCTCATACCAAAGCGGTCACCTTCAATTTCGTTTTCATTTGCAACGTCAATACAGAAAAGAGACGAATTGGGACCATATTAATTACATTTCTGGATTAAAAGGTTTTTGCACATACACATGGCTGCACTTCTATTTTAACTGCAACCTGCTTCCGTAATCAACTAATATTGCGAGACACAAACGAGCGGATGACAATTAACATGGGATTTTTTTTCAAACAAAAACAAGTTTAAAGTAACTTAAGTTTGTCCATAAAGGGGCAGCACAAGACCAACCAGCTATATATATATATATATATATATTTCCCTTTCCTTCTTTTTGTGATTTTGATTTTATTGTATGTGACGTTCCAAGAAAAGAAAAGCAGTAAGGTGCCAAATTTTCTGGCCACGTTTACTCTTATCTGTGATGTAATAGTTGTACGGTTTAACTTTTGATGGAGAAACACAGTTGCAATTTAGCTTAATTTACCATTGACGCGTTTTAAAATTGCAGGACTGGAAGGTTCTAGTGTTCTACTCTTATGAAGTTGACAAATATCCATTTTATTTTATTCCCATTTTTTAACTCTGCAATTTTTTTGAAATGTTTAAGAGTTAAGACTAGTAACATGTATTTTTTGCTTGGTCCATAGCTGCTTTGGTGCCTTACTGTATGAGAGGCGGCGGCGGTGGTTTTTGAGGTGACTTTCTTGGTTTTTAATTAATAAAAGTGTATTGTAGATAAGGGTACCTAAAGAATGACGTTAATTTGCAAGGAAGATTTTGATCGGCCGGCGTAAGCAATGGAAGGTGCAACACAACTGCAAAATAAATAATAAAACCCAACATAAATGGTCGTCAGCATCGGATGATTAGATTGAAGGGGGTTAAAACTAACCGAGGAAGAATCAATGTTTGGTGCACCTTAATTAGCTAGACCTTATAATAATACATGTCTGCGATTCTTCAAAACATTCAATGAAAAAATTGTATACCCAATTTTTATCTTGATTTCAACCAATGAAATGATTAAATTATGCAAAATACAAACAAGATTATGGTCAGCTATTTGGGTGACCTTGTCAACTGTTCCTCAAACTCAACATAAGAGTGGTCATATATAGAGCAAAGACTTGGTCTACAAATGCTCCCCGTTTACCTTCTTTTGATTGTATTCTAAGCGCCGATGGAGCAAAACTTCTCTTGACTCTGAGTGGAGACATAATGAGAGATACTGATTTACCTATACCCAACTACAAAATTGCAAATTTTGGACGTTGGTCCATCTTTTATTGGATTAATGTTTAAAAATAATTAGTTGCGTTACTCCATGGAGTAATTCAGTAGTTACACTACAGACAGAGGAGCCTAAAAACAGTGGATGACTAGGAAGCTTCACAGTTCCCAAGAGATCCGTAGGAGACTTGTAAAATTCTATGGTGTGATTGTCTCACCTTCCTATACAAAGCATGCCATTATTAAACTATGGAGTTCTGGGCCTGAGGCAGGAGAAGAATCCGGAGGAAACAGTACTGTACATCAAAGGTTGTTGTCATGTTTATTTTTGTAAAACGAATTATGCGGGCTAATTACATTTTGACCCCTTGAATTCTAACTCGTTTTTGACTCACCTCCTGAACTTTTTTTTCCTTCAAATGACCACCTGAACTCCCAATTTGATGCAATTAGGTGCTTTCAAAAGGATCCCGTCTCTTGGACTAACGGAATCTGAGGATGATTTAACCGTTCAATCAATTTTTCTATTTTCTTTTTTCCACACAAAAATAAAATATAAAACATTTATATTAGAAAAGAAAAAAAGAAAGAAAAAGAGAAAGAAAAAACTTTTCTTCTCCTCTCCTCTGCCTTTTCTTCCCCTCGCCTTTCCTCCACTGCTGCAACCAGCCGATGCCGTCACCGCCGCCTCCTCAAATCCCTTCCCCTTCATTCCTTCTCCATCAATCGTGTAACAGCCCGGGTAAAATTTTGGATTTTTACCGGGACTGTAAAAGTCTATTTACCATGATTTACTGTTGAATTAATCTTGGGTAATTAATTCAAGGTAAATCGGGAGTCGTTTTTCGAAACCGAGTGTTTTCCCGCGCTCGTGATTTTCCCGCGGATTTTTTGGAACTAAGTTGGTATTTTTCGGGTTTCGGAATTTCTCGGAAAATCACACCGGAAAATAACTAAGGAGGTATCGGTTATTTTCTGGTCCGGATCGGACTCGCCTGTAATACAGACAGATTTGCATTATTTGATTCACAAGTGTAACAGTGTTTTGAACGGTTTAAAAGAAGGGAAGCAGAGGAAGAAGGAGAGGAAGAAGAGAAAAGAAAAAAAGAGAGAAAAAAAATAAAACAGAAAAAAAGAAGAGAAAAAGAAAGAAAATTAAGAAAAAGAAAGAAAAGAAAATAGAAAAAAGGAAGAAAAACCGGCCGGTGAACAGTGCGTCACCCTCCTCTCCACTGCCACTGTGCACGCCAACGGGTTCCGGGCCGCGCCTCGCCACACCGCCGCCACCACCGAGCTCGGAGAGCCGAGGCGACCTCACCCATGCCTTCCCCGTCGCGTTCCACCGCCTCACGCCGCCTGACGCGCCGTTGACCCGCCGAGGACCCGGCGGATCTGAGTTCCTCGCTCCCCGCGCCTCCTGCCGGCAACGTCGCGCCAGTTTCTCGCCGCCCTCGCGCCGCTTCAGTCCGCCCGATGCTGCTGCTGTGCTCGCCGTTCCTTCCCTCGCGCTCCGTCGCGCCGTCGCCGTTGTCGTCAACCGCTCGACCCGCTGGTAAGGCCGGGTTTTACCCATTTTCGCGTCCGGGTCGCGCCCTCCATGGGTTGCAATCCGGATCTGCCTTTTTTTTTTATTATTTTTATTTTTCTTATTTATTCAATAATATGTATATATATATATAAAAATATGTTTATATAATTAATTCTTGTTAATTAATTTCTGGAAAAATATATACACATGTTCTGAAAAACATAGTAAGCTTAGATTATGGTAATATATGTGCATACTTTTATTCTTTGCAAATAAAATAACTATGTTTTATTATTTTTAGAAATGGTTATTTGGAAAAAGATATATAT
>JAKUCV010003389.1:0-105583 GCA_028386065.3 Turnera subulata | reverse complement strand
TGCATTCCAGACAGGCTGCGACGTTTCCCTTGGACGGGCTTGGATCCATAGTTTGCATGTGTCGCATACAGTGTTAGTGAGTTTAAGTCTTCCGCTGTGCACTGTTGTTATATTTATTGGGCCAATGGGCCGGTATTGTTGTTTACGATGTTTACTATTTTGGGCCGTTGGGCCGAGATATTCTTTTATACACTGTATGCTGGGCCTTGATTGGCTGGGTCGTCACAGTTTCGGCCTGTATTTACTGTGTACGGTAAATTCGGGTCGGGGCGTTTCATTTTGGTAGCGGAGCGGGCGTTAGGTCTTGTCGGGCAGTCTATGTGTGTTGTTGTCCTTTTTGCATAGTTCGCTCCATTTGTTATTTATTTTATATCATTTAGTTAAGTGCATTATGGATCCAGTCGAGGGACGCCAGCTGTCGCAGAGCATACACATAAGAGGTAAATGATGCTATAATAAGCAGAAATACAAATATTATTAATATTGATAATACTGGAAGTACAAACAGAAATACTACATTGATATTTTATAAAAAGGGAAATAATACATTGATTTTTGATATTTTATAAAAATAAGAAAATACAATTAACGGTTCGCAACGACGTTGACACGGAAGCTGTTTGCGTCACTGTTGACGTTGACCGTGACTCTGTCGCTCCAAGAGAACCACATGCCGCCTCTGTCGCGCTGGCCAGGAATCTCGAACCGGTTAGCTTGTGGGAACCGGAGTGGGATGAGACCATGATCGTCCCGTGGTTGCCACTGCGTCTCCGTCAGAAGAACCATGTTCGACTTGTATTGGTTCTTCAAGTCCCTCAGGGTGCGTGAGAATTCCTGTGCACGCCTTGCCACTCCTCTGCAATTCCACACCAGTAGCCGTACCTTTGGCCAGGTTGGAGGTAGCCGAGTCATTCTGGGTATGCTCTGGGCTGTCATTGCAAGCTGGTAGTAAGCGCCTTGCTCCACAGTCTGGCAAGTGGACTCCAGGTTGAACTCTTGAAGCCTATCCGAGATGAAGAACATCACGGAGTTTGCCGAGCCGTAGTATGAGGCCCTCAGAGTGCCGCGATCCTCTAGGAAGAATACCTCTTCCATTGGAGTGACGAAGAACCGCGATGAGTAGAGCTCGTCGACGAAGACCAGTTGTGGCATTCTGCCGAGCTCGTTCGGCAGCTCCTCAGCACGTTCGTTGACCATGCTGTACGCCAGACGGTTTCTTCTGCCAAGATTGGCACCTTCGACAAAGAACACTGATGAGGGAGCAGGCATGTTGTCTCGACGTGTAGTGTTTTGTCTTTTCAGGGTTTTGTGGTTTTGTTTGCTTGAGCGTTTTGTTACTTTTATGCTTTGATGATTTACACATCACCGCTTACCCTTTTATACTCTTATGGGGAGCGTGATTCCCGTTTTTTATTTTCAAGATCTTGCCTTTTGAATTTTACCGTTGCTTGCATTTATTGCTTTACGCGTTTTTCGGACCCATGCCAGAGTTTTTCAGTCTTTTTCCATCACATGATTTCTTTCGCTCTGGCTACCTTGTCTTTTCTTGTTATGGTCTTTCTATATTTTCTTGCATCTTTTATCACAAGCATCCGTGACCGTTGAGGCCAGACGGATGGGACCGTATCTCAAGTAGAGCGCATGTGTGACAAGCTCACTACTGTTCGAACATCGTGGAGAGATACGAGCCTTGACAGACGTTTTTGGCTTACGCGGAAATTGTGAACAAGTGGGTAACGTGTCCTTCGAGAGACACAGGATGTGCTCGTGAACATCGCTTTGCCTGTTGTTGGGTATCTTTTTCACGAGGTTAACAGACGTCATCGTTAGTTGTACGTGACACGTTTCTCGGGATCGAGGATGTCTACAATCGATTTAGAACGCCGATCATGAAATATTTTTTGTTTTAACTTCTTTATATTCTGGTCTTGTTAAATAAGATTTAATTTTAGTTTATTTATATTTGATTTTATATTCATATTGTTGATTTTGTTTTGCTTGAAATGTTTTTAACCTTCTGTTGGGTTGTTGTTTGTTTGATCGGTGTGTCTTGCGACTGGGTTGGGATGGCGTTGTTGTTGATTCTGTGGTCGTGGGTGTTGATTTTATGGGTGACTGACGCTACCGTTTGGTGGAGTTCCGGTCAGCGAAGGGTGGCGTGGGTATGGTGATGGTGTTGCTGTGGACGTAATAATGGTGTTGGTGGGAGTCATGGCTCAGATCCACCACAGCCACAATCGCCGCCGCTCGCCGTTGATGCATGACGATTCCCACCGCTACAAAGGAGATGCGACAATGGTGGCCATCACCGACCCTCACGAGCAACACCACCTCCACTATTAATTCTTTACTTTTTTGTTTTGATTTATATTGTGTGATTTGTCTTGAAAGAGAAGTGTTGGGTTCAGGGGGAGTGGTGCCCAAAGGGAATGGAGGAGGAGGTGAGCAGTGGAGGACGTGGGTGTTCGGTGCGATGTGGGTGTGGATAACTGAACGATTTTTCCTTTGAATGATTTTTTTTCTTTTTTTCTTTTGTTTAATATTTAATATTTTATTTTTATATAAGAAAAAGAAAAAGAAAATTAAATTTATTCAATGGTTAAGACGTTGCCACGTGTCACGCATATGTGTATTCCGTTAATTAAGATGACGGAAATTCAAACAACAGTAATGGAGGTGGTCAATTGAATTAAATTAGGAGTACATGCGGTCGATTGTTGAAAAAAAAAGTTCAGAGGGTGAGTAAAAAAACGAGTTAGAATTCAGGGGGTTAAAATGTAATTAACCCCGAATTATGCATATTGAACGTTATTGTTAAAAAAGTTTGGAACATCCAATTATCGTACTTGGGATGTCCATAGAATATGATATCAATCAATCTCTATGTCTTATGCAACTTTTTGCTGGAACTAATACCTTGTTTTTCTTTTGTTGGAAGGAATTGCTAAAACTTCTAGTTTAACAAGCTTTGAAACATTACATCTTTCTGGGGATAATAACATGACTTATTGCTTTTACATTAGGAGCATGTCTAATGCTAGAACGTTAGTTTTAATTAATTATATATCTGCAGTCACCAAAGTTTTTCAAATGCAGCAATGTTTCCCTGTGCACCAAATCAAATATTTTCTTGTCCATGAGTTAATTTAGCCCTCTGGATTTAATTGGTTTACACCAAGAGATAAGATCATTAATGACGTTTCTAACATCGTCCTGACGCAAAGACTAATTAAGACCAACATAAGGAGTAACATTTCTATTTTATTAGGCGAAATAATTTAAGTTGCATATATAGTAATTCATTGATTACTGACAAAGTAGCTGAAATAGGGGATGTCTTATATAAGGAAGCTACGCGTTCCCAAGAGATTTGGAGGAGAGCTTCTCCTCATCATCTTCTTTCTTGCTTTCATCTTTTTTCTCCTCCTCTACCGGCCCAACTGTCAGAATTTCTGCGTGCCATAGCTTTCTTAGCTTGCCAAGTATTTCCTTAGGATCAACATCACCAGTCACAGTCAGCTTCTGCTCCTTCATGTCCATAGATATTGAATCAATCCCTGCGCATAACACAAAATAAAAAATTCAATAAAATGAACGAGGGGAAATTTTGTTTTTTTTTTACTTACATATACATATACAAGAGACTCTATGTGATGGCCTCATGGACAAAATGGAGCCTATGTGTCCAAGGTTGCAACTTTTTGTTTAATTTCCATTAATAAAGCTTTATTGATCAAAACGAATTACAAAACCTGCAAGGCTTGATACAGCTTTTAGTGCCTGCTGTTTTCCATTGTCATCATGGAGGGCCAATTCGAGCACAACCTTCTGCAAGTACTAAAAACCAAAAAATTTCAAATGCTAGAGACAAAAAAGAATTGAAATACTAACTAGGTTTAAGAAAATAAGCCGACGAAGTTATCAGGAAAATAAGGTTAGAGCCTTGGATTATTTCAAAAACGAAACCTCACCTTCATCTCTGTAGTTGATTTCAAAAGAACTGTACCTTTGAGTAATATTTCCTTTTAACTATGTAAAAGCAAGGACATAGAAAAGAAGCTTGAGTGCTAGGCACTGAGAGGTGAAGGGGAAAGACGGGTTTAAATACTGGCCGGTGTATAT
This sequence comes from Turnera subulata, assembly GCA_028386065.3. Taxonomy (NCBI): domain Eukaryota; kingdom Viridiplantae; phylum Streptophyta; class Magnoliopsida; order Malpighiales; family Passifloraceae; genus Turnera; species Turnera subulata. Next base: position 101,461 of record JAKUCV010003389.1, on the reverse strand, counting down.
GAGGAGGTTTTCAGAGGTAGGAAACCAAAGAGGTTTCAGTGCTGAACGAGGAGTAGAAAGGTGAACCTATGCCATAGACTTGTCCAGTTTATATTAGAAAGGACCGTCCAGTTAAGCTATATCCATGCTACCTCTTCGAATAGGGACGATAAGCACATAACCCCAAAACATTTTAACAACAATTCAGTATTGGACTTGGTTAGAAACTTCAGTAGTTGACTTGTAATCTTATTAAGTCAAGTCCTCTTTGTATATTAAATAAATGGCCTAAAGGTTCTGACCAATGGTACCCAAGGAGTCGTCTTTTGTTGAATGATTGAGTCTTGCTTTCTGTTTTTATTTTCTGATTACAAATATTATTAGACTAGGTAGATTTACAATGGCCATGGAGGAGGAAATATATATAATTAGCCCATTTGCATCTATTGATGGGTTTTGCCCGTTTGCATGTGACAAGCAAAGCAGTTAAGCTTTTTGTGTTTTTATTGTCTTCTTTTGACATCTGACATAAACAAAATTTCTCTTCACTTCTAGTGAGCACCTTATTCTTTTTTTACCATTATTTCATGAATTTCCAAGATCATATATATGGTACCATCATACAAAAAGGAATTGGCCATTTCAATTACCAATAAGGCTTTTTTGGGTTCTTTTTCTGTATAAAAAGTCTTTGCTCTAACCATTTTTTGCCTCTTGCAAATAACAAAACTGCCACTTTTCAATATCACTTGCCTATTATGAGTCACCAGAGTTTTTGAAAGGCAGCAATGCTTTGTGGACCAAACAAATGTTTCTTCATGTGGAGGCGCTTCGACCCATTAATTTACCCCTCTGGAGTTATCAGTTTTCTACCATGAGAGAAGATCAAGGACATTCTACATCGTCCTGAAGCAAAGACTAAGACCATCATAACGTGTAACCTCTCTTTTATTAAACAAAATAAGTTGCGTTACTCCATGGAGTAATTTAGTTACAGAGGAACCTAAGTAGTGGATGACTAGGAAGCTTCACAGTTCCTAAGAGATCCCGAAGAGACCTGTAATACTAGACACTGCATATTCGTACACTAGAACTGTGGTGTGATTCTCTCACTCTTCCTATACAAAGCATGCCATTATTCCAAAAAGAAAGTGGGAGGTTAAACTAAGGAGTTGTGGGCCGAGGCAGGGGATGAACCCGGAAGAAACACTCTGCATCAAACTGCAATGAAACATTGCCTCAAGATAAGAATGTGCAGACACTGGTAAGTTTTGGCTGCAGAATCCCTCAGGAGAACTAGAGCTCAAACATGTAGGGATGCCTGGGCAATTTCCAGTGCCTCTTCAACTGAAGAGGCTTTCTCAAGCTTAGATTTGTCAACAACGGGCTGGCTCCTTGCAAGTTGAGGAAGGAGCTGAAATTCCTGAACATTTGGACACCATCATAAGATTGCAAGCCAAAGAAGCTATAACTACAGGGATCCAGGAAACTACTAAGTGACTAAAGAAATAAGAAGAGGGATTTTCACAACTGATAATGCTAATTCACGACCAAACTATCAACTCTAAGATGATTTAGAAAGAGTACCTCTGGACTTCCGCTTTCTAGCAGAACTCCTTTCAGTTTGCCTGTGGTGAAGTGAGAATGAAGTCAATGATCTCGTCAAAACACTACAAAGAGAGAGATGGCTTTTAAACAAATTGTATTACCAGAATCTATCCAGAATGTTGCAATTTTGGGATCAAAGTTCCCAATTTCAATTGTCTCTCCAACTGGCCAAGAAAAACATCCTCAGAGGTAAGTACTAAATATAGCCTCAATCCAGAAAAATGATCTCATAAAAAGGGGCAACAATAAGCATTAGCATTTCTGTACCATTGTCTCCAAAGAACTGCCACCATACTTTTCTTGGGCTACCTTCATACTCAAAAACCCTCGAATAGAAATATGGAAGATAATCATATCTGGACATGTGCAGGCAAAGAATCATCATCATGAAGAATTATTGAGGAAGAATGAGCTTGTAGCATATTGTCAGCCACAGAGCTAAGCCAAAAGAAAAAGATCCTACTTACGTGCTAGTTTGAGCAGTTACTAGTGCTTTAACACAATGCTGTGCTGATCTACGAGCATGGTCTACATGTTCGACTCGTGCTATTCGGTCATACATCTGATCCAAGTGAATTATATCAGGAAACTACAGAAAATGAAGGAAGAAATAGATCGAAGCTTCATCCATAGAATATAGACCTTTAATGGGAATGCTGCTACATCACCAATTGCAAAAATTCCTGGTATACTTGTCCTAAAGAGACCATCAACCTGAGGTTCAAAAATCAAACATACTGTGAGTATTTAAGAGAAGAAAGTAGAGCTGCAGAGGTTCTAAATTACAATGGCTCCTCATGAACAGTTATAGTTATGAGCTGCATGCTAACAAAATCCTGGAAAATTGTGCATTTGACTCTTAATTCATCTATGTGTCAAAGTATGCTGGAAGCCGGAATATGGTACAGTAACGAGACAACTGAAGACATTAGAAGTTCACTAGTAATGACAGGAGTAGGCAGTGTTTGATTATTTATAACTACTGCATTATAACAATTCCTCAGACACTTGCACTAAGTTTTAAGAAAGATGCAAAAGAGAAAGAACAAACATGGTGAGCAAGAATTCCATTTGAGATGTTTGAACTCATGCTGCAAAATGCTTACCTGTATCCCTCCAACATTGGTATTCAACCCCACCTTTTCAAAAGGATTGACAGCTGGCTTTGCCCCAATACCAATTATCACCTGCACAAGAGAAACCAGGAGTGCTTGTTCTTATTTACGTTTGACTCTTTGGACAAACAAATGCACAGGGAGAAGAGGAATGAATCTCCAGCTCATCCAAAACAAGGAGCAAGGACTAATAAATGTTGCTTTAATTTCATAGGCCTTTTGCAATGCAGAAAGTTATGGCCGTGACATAAAAGGAAGTACGAAAAGATCTTAAAACTTTAATTGTGGAGGCGAAAACTTACCGTGTCTGCTTCAATTGTAGATCCATCTTCAAGTTTAATGGCAGCTACACGTCCATCAGAACCAGCTTCTAAGTTTTTTATAAAGGCACCCTGATCCATGACATTAGAGAGTAAAAATACACCAGCTGTAATTTTCTAGCCAGATTATATAAGCTAAGCATACATCCCCACCTAAATTCAGAGATTAAGAGTACCTTTAAGAATTTGACACCATTTTGCTGGTAAAGTTCTTCATATCTTCTGGCAAGTGAAGGAGTAAACAACCTTTGCAGAAGATGATTCTCTGGAAAAATAATCTAATTCGAATAACAAAACATAGAAGTCAGTGTGAAATATACCAAGTCAGAATATTCATGAAAAAAATTCATACCACAGGCAGGTTCTAGAAGCATCTAAAAAGAAAATTCATGAGTAAGCTTGAAGGCTTCCTTTTCTGGAAAACGTTAAGCAATCGGATTCCAAATGGTTGGAAAACAAAGTTTGAAATAAATAATGTTTTAGTGCAGTTGAGAAGTGGCCACTACACCACCTAGTTTGATCTATGCACCAAGAATGCCAAAACATGTACACCAGATATGCAAAACCTCGACCCATTAACAATGAACAACATCAACACAAAATCTTGATTTGAGGCATCAATTGAAGACTTATATATGTGTCCAAAAGCAAATGCACATCACCAGTATGGGAGTAGAGGATGTCCCCAACTAGCAAATGCAGAAAAAGGCAAACTAATTATCACAATTGAGTGTTTACATACTCCTAGAAATAAATGCAATGAATTATGATTTGGAAAAGTTATTTCAACAACCAGACAATTAAGTAACAGATCAAGCATCAAAGGCCATAATTTTTCTGAACTTTACAAGACACTGTCGGAGAAATTGATTTTTTAACTGCAGTTCATGAGACACAAAATAAAATATACAAAAAGTGGATATAAGACAGAAACAAGAAAGAGAAAAGAAAGGTAATTTGGATGCTTAGACGTTTAAAATTTGGTCCAACATGCAGGGTGCAGCAGTCATCAATTCGGACAAGCAGCATCAAACATCTTCAAACAAATATTAGGGTTTTATTGAGGATTAAATTTTACGAGGTCCCATGTAAGAATGTCAAAGCAAGAAACCAGTATTGACTGAGCATAAGCTCCAAAACTTTATGGATAATGTGAATACTGAAATACATACAGTTGTATCAAGTTTCCAGCCAACAGCTGCAGCAGCGACCTCCATGCCGATGTAGCCACCACCAACTACCACCACCTTCTGAGCCTTCTCCTGCAACATAGTTCTTTTGCAATCAGAAAAAAAAACACATGCTCCAAATATTAGCTGTTGTTCATACGGATTCTTTTTTTCCAACTGCAGACAGTGCATCAGAATGCTTGAAGCAGAATACATCTAAGACTATAAGTGGAATTAGTAACAGAATGTAATAATCTTTTTCTTACATCTAAACCAGAGTTCTATTTTCTATGAAGTCATAAAATTTCAAACAGAGATTTTCAATATCCTAAGCTGGAAAAGAATATTAGCTTAGCACATAACGCAACTCAATACAGAATACTTGCTATAACATCTTCTAATTGCAAGCTATAACTTGAATAAATGAAGATGATAAAGTTCAACTTTTGTACAAAAACAAAAGGTGCAATATGCACAGGATAATGGAGTCAAAATTCATAGGAAGTTCAAGCCACAAGGAAATATTAGTAAATTATATCCATTTCCTGCCATAGTAGAACAACTGGACAAAGGAATATAAATATAACTTAAGAATGAGCACACTAAAAGAACCAAAAGGTAATAGAACTGTAATTACCAAAGATGATATTAGAGAATCAGCATCGCCGACATCCCTGATATAGTGAACACCAGGTAAATTTCCTCCAATTTTCTCTGGGAATCTAAGACCAACAAAGTTGAGAGATTAAGTTTCCTTCTCCCATCCAATATGAGATTCTGAAAGCATCGCATACGAAGATAGCAATACAATGAAATTGCTAGCTATACCTTGTTGCTGTACATCCAGTGGCAATAATCAGGCTTCCATACTTTAGGAGCTTGCCTGAATCTGTGGTTAGTGTTTGTTTTTCAATATCAATATTCACAACAGGATCTGCGTATAACATCTAAGCAAGACGAACAGAAACAGAAACATAAGGCATGATTAGCTTCGATAATTTTATACAACTAAATAATGGAAAGAAACCATGAAAGAAAACACTCTTAACACATATCAGTGCGCAAAACTTTTAAGCACTGCTTGACACACCTAGTTTCCAAGTTCCAGACATGATAGTAAACACAACAAATACCAGAAAAACACCACATTACATTCTTAATGAGGTTTACTCCCAAGCAGAACAGACACAAGAACATACTATAGGCAATTTTCTTATTTCCTCTAACGTTCAAATGATTAACAAAATCAAAGCATTGTAAACAGAACCAGCCAAAATAAAAAAGATGAAACAAAATACCTCAATTCCTTTCTCCTTATACCAATCTGGAGTTTGCCTTTCACCTCCAGATCCAACGCAAGTATGAAAACCCTACTTGCAATTCGGAATCAAATACATCATCTCAAACACATATAAACTAAATGCCATCTCAATACACACTATTCTTATCCAAACAAATGAACAAGTCTTACAGGTAATCGGGCGGGCTTCTTGTCCAGCGGAAACAAGTAGCCCTTAGTCAATGCCGGTCGCTCATAAGGTGCGTGTGGCTGCAGCATCAGCAAACAAAAACAATAACACCACCAAACTTTGACATTTCCGTAAATACAATCGATTAATCAGATTAAAAAAAAAAACGGAAACATAATCTTCAATGTATCGATCACTAACCTCTTTCGTAACGATACACAGCCTCCCGTCCGCCATGCCGTGTTCGACCAAAGTCCTGGCCGCGTACCCCGCCGCATTCCCGCCACCAACAATCACATACCTACTCAGCAACCGAACAACAAACAAGTAAGTTCTCAGTAAAAAAACACAAAAAGGAGTAAAAAAAAATAAATAAATAAAAAAGGAAGAAGGAAGACTGACTCTCGATTCTCATTGGAGAAGGCGGAAACGGCGTAGTTTCTTCTGAATCTGATGAAAGAAGAAGAGTAGTGTGAGGTACTGTTGACCGAAGAAGCTGGAAGCAGAGAGAGGCCGTGCTTTAGCGGGAGGGAGCTGGTGGTAGATATGCCTGCCAATGCTGCTGCTGCTGCTGCTGCTGCCATGGCTCTACGAGCTGTGATTTTTTTGTCAAAAAAGCGGAAAAAAAACGCAGCAGGAAAATCAAAACCAGAAAATGGAATATGGAGGAGTAGCGAGTCACTTGAGTGTGTGTGTGTGTGTGTTTTGATGATTGGTAAAGTGACGTCAGTGAACCTGAATACATTGGAGGAGTGGAGGAGTTGAACTTTATAGGGAGGATTTGATGAATAAATTATTGCGGGGATTGGGTTGGTGGCTTTGGCTCTAGCTGAGAGCTAAGGGTCACCTCGCCTACGTGAAAAGACTATTTTTTAAAAAAGAAAAGAAAAAAAAAAGACGTTGATGATCGATCACCGGGACTGAACTGATCATGGTCAGGTCGGTATGGTGTGTTTTTGTCAACTGGGTGGTGCCCCTTGCAGGGGAGGCCGTTACCATTTCTCAGTAGAAAACGACGTGTGGTATCGTGATTCCTCAGTGGAAAACGTCGTCGTTGCTCTCACGTTAAAACCCGTATTCTCAGGCCAAGCCCAAGGATTCTTGAACATGTTAAAAATGTTAAAAGCCCAAGCTACGTCCAAAAATTTTCAAAACCAAAGTTAATTAGACTGAAGCCCAACAACTCCCGAAAATTTTCAAACATAAAAGCCCATGTAGCCCAGATGCTCCTAACATCATCCGGCGAACGGCGACAACAAACACACTTTGGACTCTGCCGTCCCGTCATCGGCTCACCGTCGTTGCCTCGCCGACCGCCGCAACTCCGCTGACGTCCGCGGCCACAGTATATCGCCTTGTCCACTAGCGACCAGCCGCTGTTCTTTCGCGCGCTAACAGGTACTACGTTTTATTAGGTAGCAGGAATTTATCCAGAAACACAAATAAAACTCTAGAATAAGTCGGTTGATGGAATTTGCGTGACTGGTCGTTTAGCCTGTCTTGGTTTGGTCGAGAAAATGCTGTTTACATGCTGTTTTTTTTGGTGATTTGTCTCTTATGTTAATATATAAACCTCACAAGTTTGTAGTTATGTGAAAAAAGACATTATTTTGTTTAATCAGCGAGAGTTATGGATTTGAGAAATTGCACGTTCTGGAAGAAAGTTGTTATCTTTCCATTTCTTAAAGAACTGAAAGAAAATTGAATTTGTAGTCTTGGTTATTTGATTACTGTAGTAATGCCATTTGAATTTGAAGGGTATCTGAGTAGTTTTAATTTGAACTGGTCGATGATGATTATCAAAAGCTTTGTTAACTTGCTCGTTTTGTTTTGTCTTTTGTATTGGCTTTTTTGCATGCTTGAAAAGAGAGGAGCTTGTTGATGACAAGTAAACAAACACACAGTAACTGCAGGTGGCTGCATCAGTGACAGTGCGTACATATTGGTTGGGCTTAGTAGGAAGGAGCTTAACTAATTAGACTGATGACGACTGGTATCGATGCAAACAACAGCAGCAACAAAGACAAACATAAAGAGAGAGAGAGAGAGGAAGAGGAAGAGAATGGATTAGGAGGTGTGATAAGAGATGGTAAGGTGAGTGGAAGAATACCATGTGGAAACGAGTGCTTTGCGGTGCATTATCCTGGCTATCCTTCTTCAACAGATCGGGCCATCCAAACTCTTGGAGGCCCTGATGCTATTCTCAAGGTAAATCTTTTTTCTTTTCTGATTGAATCCTCCTTTACTGTTGTTTTTCATCTTCATATTCAATGATTTGAAGGAATGAATTGTTTAACTTCTGCTTCTAGGCTCGGGGCGCTGATGAATCTCAAACTAGTAATAGTAAACTGGAGCTCTATTTCCGCCCTGAAGATCCTTACTCCCATCCCATCTCTGCCAACATTCAACCCTCCAATTCTTTGCTTTTGAAATTTTCCAAAAAGCAATCACAATCCAACCAGCTGCTTTCTGCTCATATTGTTGCTCAGATACCCCAGGCTTTTCATTTTCAAGGTCAGTTACTTTACCATATACTTCTCTATTGTTCCTTTCTCCTTTCAAACTTCTACAACTCAATATCGCTACATCTCTCTCATATATTTTGTTTGTTTTCTCAAGGAATGGCCGACTATCAGCATGTCATTCCTGTGCATGCTGAAAAGGCACGCAGGAAAAAGAGGAAGTGGGCTGAATTAGACCAACCTCACTTTGGTATCTGTTTTATTCTTGCTTCTTTCAGTACGTTAGTACGTCTTACTCATCACAATCATGTTCTAATTTTCATTTGCTTGTAAAATGTTCTCAGAGAAAGCTGGTCTCTTGGACTTGGACCATGAGGATGTCATGATCCTGGTTCCTCCACTCTTTTCACCAAAGGATATTCCTGAAAACATTGCGTTAGAACCTCCACATTTTTCTCTTTTGCTTCATCTCCCCGCTTCTTATGTTCATCCCTGCTGTTTTCAGACACTTGCTAAACTTCGAAAGTCCTTGCTGTGCTCTTGTTCTGCATGTGTTTTCTTGGGTATCTGCATGCTCTGTTCTTTGTACTAGTCAAACTAAGTTGTTTTCCATGGTTTTCAGGTTAAGACCACCTCATGCTTTCAGTTCAAAAAAGAAACAGGAAGAAGCTACGGGAAGCCATTTTGAGGTATTGTCAAATAAGTTTAGTATTTGCATGTACAAGATTGCTTATGAGGAAAGCTTTGTTTCTCACCTCTCCTTGTATGTTCCATGACTTGTGTTGGATGTCATGCCATTACTCTTTATTTTTTTATTCTGTTCTTTTCCTGGATATCAACAAATGACCTCACCTAGTTTCAAATCCCGGTTTCTCTAACACCTGTTTCACTTTTTTCCATGCAGATGAATATAGAACCTGCCCTTGCGATTGACTATAACATTAAAGATATCCTTATTGTTTTTCCTTTCAACTGGTCAACTTAGCTTGTTTTTCCTTTGTAAGATGCTTCATGATATATCTTTCAATTACTAAAATGAAACTATATCAACGGTGGCATCTAAGTAGAAAAGGTATGTGCTTAGCATATGCTTTCTGATGATTGGTATCTTTTCACATTGCAATGAACTTAGCATTCACACAGATTCCAAAGCAAATAAATTGGAAGGAGTACACAGAACAGAGTTCCCTTCTGTGGCAGTGGCAAATGGCTGTAGCTGAGCTGTTTGAGGAAAGGCCTATATGGCCAAAAGGTTCACTTACAGAGCGTTTACTTGATAAAAATCTGAAATTCAGCTTTCAGACACTCAAAAGGTATTCTGTCCAGCAAGCACCCTCATGTTATTGTATTTTTCACTGGCTTGTTCTTATTTTTAAATGTCATGTGATGGCCTTACAATTGGGTAATCACCTTTTATATGACTTATCTCACAGGCTTCTGCTCACGGTCGCATATTACTTCTCCGGAGGACCATTTTTGAGATTCTGGATCAGAAAAGGATACGATCCTCGCAAAGATCCTGATTCCCGCATGTGAGAACACTACCTCAGAATGTCTAGAACTTTTGTTTTGGCAATTTATACTACTGTGTCGAAAGTGTTTGTGTAGGTCTTCTTACTTTTATCCGTAATAAACTCTTCTTTCCATTGAATGAAATGATATGTGCACACACAGACAAACACAAGTGTTTATATTTTCTTACTATCATAGAAAGGAAAAACTGTTTGTGGAATAGTGTGGTAGTGAGAATTGAACAGAACTCGGATGTAATTGCTGGTCTGTTAGTGTATGCCTTCCTATGTCTCATGTCCCTTGCTATACTTTAAAGTGATTATTTTAGCAAGCAGTAATGTCTGCTCCAGCTATATCCAGTGCCTGTGTGCCAATCAATTAGGAGTTTTGCAGTATTTATCTGATTTGGTGGTGGGAGATTGCTGGTTGTCTTGACTATTATTACCCATGCTGTTTTCCTTTTCAGATATCAAAGAATTGATTTCCGGGTACCACCCCCATTAAGAAGTTCTTGTGAAGCTAATGCTGCTACCAGGTAATTACTTTTCCTTGAAGCAATAATCACCATGCAATTGGAATCTGTTGCACTTGACTGTTTGGATGTTGTCCAACTAGGGTATGATATTGGAAAGGATTGATTTGTCCGTTGAGGGTAATGTAGTGCTAGGCTGATTGAAATAGTTGTATCCATGGAAAGGGAAGCTTCCCTTTGGGTGCTGAATTACCTATTAAGGCCACATGTCTCTACCTTCTCCATGCTAATGCCTATGTCAGGTTCAAAATGGACTCGAAAATTCTTTGAGTTCAAACAACCATATAGAATTTGTGGTATGTTGCATTATTCCAACCCGTTTCCTGGATACTGTGTCTCGGTAGCATGCAATAATAGCTCGTGTTACCAACAATCGTCATTCGAATTGATAGAACCTAGTGTATTTTTTGGTTCGATAGATTTATTTCCCTTATGGTATTTGATGTTGTCTGCTCTCTATTCATTGGAACCAGGAATGATGGATGACACCCCACTTCGTGTGAAAAATCTTTATGAACTTCTCCTTTCGCCAAACAACGCCTATATGCTGCATAATATCTACTTCCCTATTGATTATATTTTGTCTAGAAGGGGAGGGTGACGTAATTAAGTGCTCTGCTCTTCACCTGATATTTCAAAGTTAAGCGGTTGTTCTTCCTCCACTGCTCTGATCCTCTGTAGATTATCATGGAAGAGGAACAGCTTTCTTCCTTGTTCGATTTACTTTTCTGACAGAAAGTAGCTAGTCACTGCACTACCGGTATATAGGTCACATATGAGGTTGAAGTTTATATCTAAAGATGCAAGGAACATATGTTGCTCTAGAATTGCTTTATCCTTGATGCTCTCTATTTTATTTGATGATATGCCCTACCTAGGTCATTGTCTATCATAAGAGATGTTCATTTTTGGAGTCATCGTCATGATTAACTTAGAATTCACTGCTCATATTCTGTCAATGGGCATAATGATTTCGATTTTAACTACTTGTATGAGAACTGATATGTATTATCTGCCATATGCTGTTAGCTGGGTGTCTGGTGAGCCCATACACTGATGTCTGTAAACTGCTGCAGTTTAAAGCATAGATGGGAGGACCTGTGCAAATTTCGAGTCTTTCCACACAAATGCCAGGTCTCATTGCAGCTGTATGAACTTGATGATGAGTACATCCAACAAGAGATAAGAAAGCCTCCCAAACAGGCGACTTGCACTGTGAGTTGGTGATGTTGAACTATGGTGAAATCTACTCTATTTCTTCTTCCAGAAGCGGCCATAAATTGCTAGCATCACTGTATTTCACTATGAGTTATTAGTTCTTTTGATGGGGAGCTGTTGGTTTTTGTAAATTCCTAAATCTGAGACTGAGACTCCCATGAATGTCAAAATTTGTTCTCTGAGAGGAATATCTGTTCTTGGTATATACATGTGTACCCACAAACACACACAACACGCACACGCATGTGAATGCATACAGAGAGAGATATGGTTATTAAGAAATAGCATCTAGTCTTTTAAACTGATGTGTTCATAATTGTGCTTTGTCTTGTTTGATGATTAACTGTTATTGATGGTTGACAGTATGGAACAGGATGGTTCTCATCACATGTGCATGATAGCTTCCGCAACCGTCTGATGGTCAGGTTCCTCTCAGTGTACCCAGGTACTGGTGCTGAAAAATTACTGAAAGCCGCTTCAGAAGATTTTGCAAAGTCAAAGAGGGCATGCATTTATAAAGATACCCTAAAACCCGGTGAAGAGGAAGTTCAGCAAACTAATAGGGGTATATGCTGATAACTGCACCTGTATATTTCCAAATTTTGTTGACTGCCTGTATTCCCACACATTCTGTCATACAGTATCTCTTCCAAAATATCCTTGCTTATGTCGGTATTGAAAAGATTCCTAATCCATATGGGACGCAGGTGAAGTTTAGATAATTCTTTGACTTCAGAATGTTCTCTTGCGTGGACCCTGCACTCTTTCTTATTTGGGGTTGCTTATTCATCTGCATACTTTGGTTGTCTTAATACTTTCCTACCGACATGCGGCTGAGCAATGGTTCACCTGTTTCCTGGGAAACATGGCTGGTTCTAACTTCTCATGCTATTGTTGCGATATTTGGTTAGCCATTTGATCCTTTCCTCGGTTAAATTCCAAACCGTGAAATGCAATTGTGATGCAGAGGATACGGGAGATGAAGCTCGTGAAAATGAAAATAGAACTGATGATGCTGAGGTGGATGAAGCTGATGAAAATGAAAACAGGACTGATGATGCTGAGGTGGATGAGGCTGAATCGGACGATCCTGAAGAGGAACTGGATGAATATGAAGCACTGGATCTGGTAATTTTATGTCTGACCATGTTCTCTTTTACATGTGCATTTCATTATGTTATGTTTTAGTTTGTTAATTCTTTTTTTTCTTCTCTAGGGTGGTGAAAATGGTGAAATCTCTCTGGACCCTCATTCATGTATCCTTTTATTGTTTCCGTCCTCCAAATGGGTTAGTAAATGTTTATATTCATGTTAGCTAGAATAAGAAATAGCGATTTGACCCTTGACAAGTTTCTTAATTCTTGAATCTGTGTGGAAGTCACTCAGATATGTTTTCTTTTCTGCGTTAATATGTTTATATTGACAACTTGATACAGCAAACCATGTTCTAATGTTGATTTGACGGCCTGAGCCTCATAATGTGCTTCTGAATTCCGATGGTGCATGTTGAAGTGAGAATTACATAATGAATCAAGTACAGTCATATTTTGCAACTCCATAAGCCCTTGAAACAAATTCTAGTGGAGTTTCTGATGGATGTCTGTTTTAGTAGGATGAAAAGATAATATAGCTTTACACATGAATTTATCTTTATTCCTGTACCTATTTCACTTTTCAAATGGTATTGGTTTGTTAAGAAAGCTGCTCATTGTCATATAAAAACTTCTTTATTCTAATATATCATTATTGGATACTACCTTGTACAATCCTATACACGCTTTGGCGTAGATATTGAGAATAACTCCAGAAACCGACTCCAAGAGCTTTTCGGAAGCTTTGCATCAATGGACCCTGGTGGTGACAAACTGCAAGATGATGACAGTAGTGATGGGGAATATGAGATATATGAACAAGATATCGATGAAACTTACCCTGATGATGAGGATGACTGACATATCAATCAATGGTATATGTGCTTTATGCAATGGTATTGTGAATGGGTCACTGTAATTTTGGGAAATTGTTGCTGGGATTTATCTATTCATTGTCTCCGAATCCTCTATCTTCTTCCTTGTTTTCTGATGTAATTGGGTCTTGGCCCCTAGTTGTTTCCTTTTCTTTTGTTCTTGCAGTTGGAAAAAATGATTCGAGTTTAATTACTATTAGAAAATTTCCATCTTTTGCACTTGCTTATCTTGGTAACATTAAGGATTAATTGGTTACTGTAATTTTAGCAAAATTGTTGCTAGGCTTTAAAATTGGATTGATGGTAAGATTTGGGTTTAATTGCTGTTAGTAAATTCCATATTTTTTCACTTCTATCTTCATGACTGGAAAAATGCAATTGAAATTTCGAATTTTTTTCAATTGAATTTGCAATTTATGTTGAAAATAGGTTTTTTTCCATGCGTCAAAGTCGGCAAACGGTATACTGACCAACCCGATCGGTCTTTTGTCGGCATGGCCTAATTTTCGGCTCGGTATGGCTCGGTCGGTAGGGGGTCCCTTTATTACCGTCGGTATGACTAGGAATTCTTACCGAACCGAACCATTTGCTCACTTACCAAGCAGTGCTTCAAATATTGAATTGTATTCTTCCTCAATTTCACGTCTTTGGCATTAGAATACCAATCAGCTTCCTCGTGGAGGGACAAGAACTCCAACTCCACCTGATCCCATCCTTCTTCTGTCTCGACGAACTCCTTCTCCACGCTTCTTTAATTTGGAGCAGCGACGCCTCACAACTTTCTCCTATGCTTCTTGTGGGTTTGATTAATTTGGGAGGAGGAGCGGGGCCGTTTTTTCTTCTTGTTCGCTGAACCGTACACCTCTGATCTGCTGCAATTATAAGGTACTTCGTACAGAGGGATTTTTCAACAGCTTTTTGAATGAATGATTTTTGGATGATTAATAAATAAGGGTAAATGGCGAGTGAAGACTGGATGGGCTCTATTACAACCACTCGTAGTCTTAACCACTACACTAGGCTTATAAATTGCGTACATTTTGCTTCCAACAACTATTGTATCGTATTCAACGGCGGCTGCTATATGTTCTTTTTATCTGCCAAGCACTACCGATCTGTTTTGCTGCCTCTTGCTGCCAGCACATGATATTTGTCACGCTCCCGCCTAAGCATGACCGGCCAGGCACCGTGTGCACCCACACCGTGCCACAAGACACCCCAAGGCCTATACTCGAGCACATAGAAGCTAATCGCCTTTGCCTAGCGGGTTACTAACCAAAACACGAGCGCAACGTAAACGGAAGCAAAACAACATTCGCAAAGGCAACAGAAAATACTAATTATATAAACTCATTTATTAAGCCATATCCACTAATGTTATTAAATTCTTGCTACAAGGAGCACTACCACTTATAATCCAAGTTATAGCCTCTTTAGCAAACTATTATAATTTAACAACCAATTAAATGACCATCCCGGCTATACCCATCGACCTACTGCCCGTATACTCATTCTCGCACCTGCAAGACAAGGGGAGAAGGGGGGTGAGTATAAAACTCAGTAAGCAATTGTGCACACAACCAATAACCACCCAAAGTATGCAATGCATAGCAAACGTGCCACCAATCAGCAAGGTATCCGGTCCTCCGTGATCAGGCCCACGGGTAAGCCAAGTGATGTACTCCGGGCCTACTTGCATGTCTTGGCAGCCCTGCACACATGCACAACCGAATCCCACAGCCTCACGTACGAGGCATAACCAAATAGCCAACAATGTGCATATGGCTTGCTACCGAGGCACACACAGCGCCCTTCGTAGCACCACCCTTTGGCCAAGCGGATCCCACACCGCAATGACCCAACCTGTCAACATACCAAGCGGGAAATATCCTCCGCAAGGTTCCATAACCTGTCATGTGGCGCACATCACAAGTGCCCACCCATCTCATGGTACGTACAAGCCCTGCTTGCACTACCCATATGATCCATTGGCCAGCGATCCACATCAATGCAAATGTATGCAAGTGCAATGCACAGCCCCTTGGGCACAACCAGCAAGCCAACCATAAGTCAATAATCAATATCACATGTACCAGAGGTGCTAATAGCAAGCCAACCCAACAATTGGGCCATCTGCCCAGCAAGCACACAATAACAACTATCACAAGTACGCATCACCTACTTACCTAGCATTTTAGCACAACCATACCAATCATTCCTTCCCTTTGGAGCCCTTGGGCATCCTGGGATCATAAGCCCCTGTCACAAACATATAAAGTGACATCATAACCCAAGCACAGCAATCATAGCATGTAAATCACAATCCAATTACACAACACTTATCTTTCCCCAAATCGGGCAGAAGCTGCCCTGCACCAACAAGAACTTCAACCCGAAATACAGAGCATTTAAAGGCAGAACCAGCTTCGGGCTTACATAAGAGTTGTAGACCTGCCTCGTATCTTTCCATAGCCACTAAGAACACCAAATTCTAAGCCGTCTAACTCCATTTATGGCTCCTGCATCAACTCGGGGTCAAGCAGCTGGACTGCTGCAGACCAGTCCATTTAGAGAGAGCATAACGTACTCCGTTCAGCTCCAAAATCCACCACACCGGTTCCATATGAAAGCTAGGGATGTTATCTAACCATAGGCTTTGGTTTCTCTCAATTCCAACCAGTGGTTTGGCCGGAATTCTCATTTTAGTGGCCAGGGGTCTGTCTGGCCGAGAGCAGAACCCCTAGGCTCACCTCTCCTCCTTTTCCCTCTTTTCTCTCTTTCTCTCTCTCTCACACACCTATCACGATTTGGTTCTGATCAGAATGAGTGAGAGGTGCCTGATTTCACTCCTTAAGTGATGGTAATTAGGTGACTAAGCACCTACTTGCCACACTTGCCAACTTGGTGCCACTTGCACCAAGTTGATGCCACCTCATGCTTGTTTCCCATCCAATTAGTTTGTGGCAACCAACCTGCTAGCTTGCACACCCAAACCACCAGCAGCTTATTCCCGAGCCACACGTCTCATTCTGATTGGTCGGTTTGGCCAATTACGTATTTACCCTCATCGAGCCCAATTGTGCACCGACGGGCACCCCGGTGCCCCCCGTTGTGCACCATTTGTGCCAACCCGAGCCAACGGGTATGTCATTTGGGCAATTGTGCCTCCAATGCACCAATTGCACCTAATTAATATATTCCTAACATAATCCATCACTTTATCGACTGATTAATAAAGTCGAGCACTCGGTATCCCCTAAATAGGTCAACCGTGCCATTGGGTCACCACGAACCCATTTGTGCACATTAGGCCAAGCCAATGCGCACCATTGTCCTCAATCCACTACTAGCACGTGTTACCGATCCAAAACCCATAGTATCATATACACATAACCCATAGTATCATATACACATGAAATGTGAGCATCACGCACAAGATACCGAATACATGATCCAACTAACAAGAATGTCCTCCAAGGACAAGTAACACCCGACTCTCATCAAATAAGTATCTCCCTAAGTACCTAAGTGTACCCGGGGTATCACAATATTATACTTAAAATTCTTTTTATTGGAAATTTAAGTTTGTTGATTCTTTCAAGAATTGGAAACTAATCTATTTTTTAAACACTACATAGCTTTGGACAACTAGGCAACCATACAAGATAACACAACAATTACATTACATAATGATATTGATATCCTTCTGATATAAACATCCCAGTCTTCCAAACCAAAACACTTGAGGAGACAGACAGATTAAGGCAAGTACATACTTCCAAGGTTACCCTTGTAAATTCACCCTGAACTAGTAACGTTTCATTTTGAGGATGACAATGGGTCAGGCCCAAGACAAATTAAGATAGGCCTAAGCTGAGCGAATATGTGGTGTGACAAGGAGCAAAAACATTAATGCACATGGATAAAATGAAAATTATAAGTGTGTACGATCAGACTTTTCTGGTCTTGATTTTGTAATCTTGTACATATTGTTTTCCCAATAATAACAACACATCATCATTAGCATAAAAAAAAAAGATATGTTTTTCACCTTTCAGTACACCCCTAGACGCCAAATTGTTTTACATCATCAATCTCCATTTTTAATCGTTTGAGCATTTGACAAAGACAATGGTTGAACTGTTTGCGTACCCTCTACACTACAGATGATATAAAATGAAAAAAAAAACTACAAAGAATAAGTTCATACCCTATATGGAAGGAGCTATAATGATTTTTTTTTGGTCCAAGCTATAAAATGATCTTCTCACCTTTCCTTTATCATATGTTAATACTTCTTCTATGCTAACCAAGTGTCTTACTGAATTACAAATTCAACTTGGGTCAAAAGTCCGACCCAGTGCAAGTCATTTTTTTAAAAAGAAAAGGAAAAGTAAAAATGTCACAAGTTGATAACTTGCACGGGAATTGCAAAGTGTCTCTATTCCTTCGTAATTTCGGGAAAACTGTACTATCAGCAAAATGGTGCAAGTCTTTTAACCAGGGATTAAATTTTACGCAAGCTAAAATGAGTTTTAGAGGCAGTGAGTGGGGTTATGTGATTTGACGTTGTTTTCTCGTTATTGGGATACGCCAACGCTTGTACTAAGCCTGAGTTTTCATCACGTCCTAGCTCATGCTGCTGCAACTTGGCCGATGGGATTTTCCGTTCTGCCCCTGAACGTCTACTCCTGTTTCTCATTTGCTTGCTTTTTTATGGATGCTTTGGGGTTTTCATCACCCCGTTCTGCTGTAATTGAAGGGTTTTTTTTTGTGGAAAGCATATAATAAGTTTTTAAATATTGACCAGGCGCAAGTCTTTGAGAGTGAGATAACGCCTACGCGCTACTCCATTACCCAATTTGTCAGAGTCAGACGATGTGTGCCTGCTCGGCTACAGCTGCATGCAGCCTTACTCCTGGACACTGCTGTGATCTGTACCTTAACAATGAGATAGTCCCACAATCTGAGTCTGACTTTAGGGGCCTGGATCATTACTTAATTATTTTACCCAAAAACCTCAATGGAACAAACTTTATTCTCTACTTCGGACAAAAACTTTATTTTCTACACTTGTTTTCTACTAACTTGCTAGGGCTAATTCCATAGCAGGGGAGAGATATTTATAAAAAAGACAAACAACAAACAGATAATTCATCAAGAGTACATCCCCTCAGATACACTATTATTATTGTAGTTTCCGCAATCTTAAAGAGCGATGCTCTTCAGGAACTTTGACCGGATCTACTTTCGAATTTAGTTTCATGTCTAGACCACTCAAAGTTTCTTTTATTGTTATACTATGCTTATTTTATCAGAACTGTTACGGGGAAGCCAAACACCTAGGCTAAGTTTGGGAGTAAGGAGGAGAGGAAAAGAAAATGGGGAAAGGAAAGTTGGGAGAAAGAATGTGTGAGGGGGAGAAAATTATTTTTTTTCCTTAATTTGGAAAGGGTAGAAAATGAGTGGAATGAATAAGGAGAGAATAAAATTTTTTATTATATAAATAAAAATTTAGACATATAATTATAGATATATCCTTTATTTGAAAGTGGACAAAATTGAGGAGAAAATGATAATTTTGCAGCCATTCTTCTCACATTCTCTCCAAATTAGAGAGATTAAAATTACTGGGTTTGGGAAGAAAATTTTCTTCCCATTTTCTCTCCCTTCATCTTTCTCTCTTCCTCCAAACAAGAGAATGTTTCTTGATAATTGTGCATTTTCTCTCCCATTCTTTCCCCTCAAATTTCTTACCTTCCCAAACCAAGCCCTACTCTTAGAATAGCAAGACAAACCCAAGAGATTACGTGATCCTATTCTATTTAAGGCAAAGTATCAAATGTATATTGTATTATTGATAATACAAATCTATTTATACACATCATGTATTCTATACAATGACAAGAATACCATTAATAGAGATTCAGTTTCGCCCTAAATTGTTTCCTTGGAATTTGTGGAGGGACTGAAGCTAAGTGGTAAATATAACACGAAACTCTTATCAACTCGGAGAGGCTCTAATAGTGATTAAAACACATCCCATGGCACAGCCTATCTCCCCTATGTCCCCACACCTTAACAGGTCGGCGCTGCCACCTTTACCGTTAACTCGACAACCTCAAAACACCCAGCCCCACCATACCAAACCACAAAGGGAAATAAATAGCCAAACACAACAACCACAAACCCAAACATCCAGCCAAACTAGGACAACACCATATTTTTTCAAGTGGAGCCAGGACAAGGTCCACGTAGCCATTGACAGTGGTGATGTTGTCACGCTGTATGTGGAGAACATGCTGGAGATATGGAAACCAATGAATATCTATCGAATCTTATCGAAATATGGCAAAGTGATTGATGTATACATTCTAACTAAGAGGAATAAGGCAAGAAAGAGGTTTGGTTTTGTACGCTTTCGAGGGGTGAAAGATATAAATTGCCTGCTCGGAAGTGTTAACTGTGTCCAGGTGGAGAAGGGAGTGATAAGGGCTAATGTTGCTAGAACGAGACAACCACTAAACCTTAAATCCCATACTCGGACCACACATGTATCTGGTGCTAGGGTCTCAACCAACAAAAGCTTTGCGGATACTGTGAAAAAAACACAACCACTGATCGTGAACAACCGACCTACCCCTATTTGGATCAGTTATCACCTTCATTCCAACTACAAAGACTTTACGATGGTTGTCTAGATGCGTAGTGGGGGTTTTGAAGAACCCAACAAGCATGGAATCGATCCACTTTCTGTGGGCATTGCATGGTATAAGGAAGGTTGAGGTATCGGGCATGGGTGGTGATAAGGTGCTTATATGTTTTCCATCAAAGGAGTGCATAAGCCAGTTTTTACAATATAACCATGACTAGGTGCATTTGTGGTTCGTGTCCCTCGGTTCTTAGCAGATGAGTGATAGGGCAATAAATCGATGTTGTTGGGTAGAGCTTCGGGGGTTGCCTTTGTCTGCGTGGTACCAGGAACTTTTTGAGCTCGTCGCTTCCATTTTTGGGAAGATGGTGAGCGTTTATCAGGAGATGGAGAAAAGGAAGCATCTAGGCGCAGCGAGGTTGGAAATCCTCACCTCGTAGGGTGGTTTAATCTCTACGAATCTTAAGATGCGGGTGATGGGACATACCTATGATCTTTACGTGATGGAAGTAGGAGGGAATAACGGAGTAGGGGAGCACTCCCCCCTGGCGGAGGAGGATGTGAGCGGTAGCGAGGGTTCCGACGAGCCTCCGGCGAATCAGGATGGCAGGGCACTTTTTTCGGATGTAGAGACAAATCAGTCAGAGTCAGCAATGATTGCGGGTGTTCTCTTTGATTTAATGCCTAGAATTACTATGACCACTGTTAAGGGCAAGACTGACGCACATGATGGGGAGTCAAAGAAAATCAGAGAGGTTGCTAATTTTGTATACCCGCCAACCACAACAGGCGATTCTCTTTTGAAATCCCCATGTAACATTTCTACACAGGCTTCGAGTGATACGGGCTCCAGCTTCAAGGCAAGCCCAACCTCTGTCTATAATTCCTTTGCAATTTTAAAGGAATCTGATGACTCGGAACCACTACATCCTCCTGGTTTCTCACCAAGGCCCATGCCTGTTAAACCGTTTTTGGTTGTAAGTCCTTCTTCCAACTCAGCCTCTACCAATTCTTGCCATCAGACAAATTCTGAAACCTGCAGGTCCAACGGCACTCACTTCACATAATACCTAGAGCGCAGGCTGGCGAGGGCCAATAGCAGGGCCAGAGTCAGCACTCGCAAAAAGATAAAGAAGCTAACTGGTTATGGGAGTGTCACCTCCACGGGCTTCTGTACAAAAGGCAAGATCAGATGGTTAGTCTTATTTTCTGGAACTCCAGAGGGGTGTTGTTGTTAGTGTAATATGCCCAAAAGCCAATCATTGGATGATTGTTTGTAGTCATATATACACATTAAGGTTCTTCCAACAAATATCTTTTATGAGATAAACGCTTGCACATATTTATAACCCTAGAATATTTTATATTCTTAAATGTCCCTAGTCGATTATTATTATAGATGGGTTGTAATAATAAATTAAGACTAGCGTATGTTGAGAATTTATATGTGATATGAATTCTACATACGGGTATAAGTTAGAGAACTTGTGGACTGGACCGACCCACATAAGAACGCTACATGGAACGTTATATGTTGGTCGATAGCGGTTCTTATATGTGTTGTCCTTAGACCTGAGATCATCAAGGTTCCCAACATATGAGTCGTATACTTTGATATTACTCTTGGCTATTTCGTAAATGAGTAGACCTTAGTGTAATCATTGGGTATATGATAAATGTGTAGTGGGTTTTGTATGATCCAGAGGGGATTCGTCCAACCCATATAACGAGTATATTATCGGATGGTTTCTTGATAGAGTTGAACCATAAATGCATGGCCATGCTCGGATTATGATATGGTGATATCATAGGTATCCGTTTTACGCGGTTAACTCGAGGATCAAGAAACCGAGATTGAACATATGCGAGATTGACATATTCCATGTCTCGTGTTTAATCTTGATAATGGGATGAAGGGACGATGACATGTTTGCGAGGCATATGAATCAGTATTGATCTTGTCGTTCGGGTAGCAATGATGTGTTGCTAGACGTCGCTCTTTGCTTATAATTGTAAATGATTTTACAATTATTGCCAGACGTTACAAGTGCCTACAGGGTCACACACTTAGAGCCGTTGATTCGAGCTGGTGGTTAAACCATGGTTGGACCGTGGTTGAACCAGGTATTTGAGTTTGTGGTTGGACCAGGGTCGTTTTGGGCTGGTTTGGTTCACTAAATGTCTGATTTATTGAACCATAATTAGTTCCATGTGATGTGTAATCCCACCAAGAGTTAGTGGAGACATGATTAGCTAAAAGCTACTCATGTTGGCCAAAGGTGTTGGCCACTTTATCTCTTGCTTTTGTGAGTGGGATTTGATTAAGCATGATCTGATTATGCTTTGGGGAATTATCACTTGAGTCTGAAATTTTTCAAAGGATTGAGCCTTGAGAGTTTCTTAAGAGTTCTTGTGAGTTTCAGACCATACACACCTTCTTTGAGAAAGAAGAAAATACCACAACCTCTAGCTTCCGAAACCTGCTGCTAGCACATCAGTTCGGGGGTGCTCGGGTTGGTAATCGTGTGACGATTCCAACTAGTTATCACAGTTCGTGTGGATATCGTAGAGGGGCGGGATTGCTGTCCGGCTCTTGCTGATTCGGATCATCAGGTGAGTGAAAGACCTCAACCATTTCCAGGTACAAATTTTTGTTATTCGGTTTACTCTGTTTCACATGGATCCTCCATGAGTACTGGGATTTCCGCTGCGCATTTGGTTGCATTTGATTGTCAAATTGCATGACCCGGTTACTTACAGTTGTCACCCTCGAAGCACCGTCACCTACGGTCGTTGATCTTTCAGCATAGGGCCACCTTCGTTTTCATCTGTGAGACTCGTTTGTAGGCTATATCAGAATATTTCTGCTGTAAGATATGGTCACCACCAAATCTACAATTCCTTGCCGTGGATTTTGTGGGGCTCGCAGGTGGGCTTTTTGCTTTTGTGGGATGGAGATGAATTCTTGTGTACTTAGAGGGAACAACAATAGCACTGGATTTTATTAGAAGGCACAATGGCGTCCTCCAACACTTCAGTAGTTTTATGCTGCGTATATGCACCGGAGAACTTAAAAGAGAGAATCGGTATGTGGTCAGCTTTGGAGATAGGAAGTTATCTCGACCTCTCCCTTGGCTAGTGGTTAGGAATTTTAACGAGACGTTACACACACATGATAAGAAAAGCGAAAGGTTACACAACCGTGGGGCTAGTGCTCTTAGAAATTTTATGGAGTCTCCGAATTTATTGGAATTCTCTTTGGAGAGGAGGAAGTTCACATGGGCAAATTCTTATGCTGCTAGCAGACTTGACCAAGTAATGGCAGAGCCAGAATGGGGTGTTACCTTTCCCATCTTGTCCTTAAAGTCTGCTAGTAGGAATCTTTCTAATCATTGGCCCTTTATTTTATCTCAGGAATAAGCCGACTGGGGTTTAAACCGTTTCAGTTTCTTTCTTGTTGGTGGGGATATCCATACTTTGAAACAATTATCCTGAGTATGTGGAAGCAGATTGAGGAGGAGGTCCCAGGAAGGTTTCATTTGCTAAAAAAGATGAGCCTCTTGCGAGTTGCTCTCTCGTAGTGGAACACGCATTACTTTAGCCATGTTGATAACCAGACAACAGAGATAAAAAAAGAAAATAGAGGATATGGAGCTCTGGGCTGAACACCGTGAGTTATCTGTTGATGAACAAGCACTTTTAGTTGAACTGTGTTCTGATTTCTTTCATAAAGAGAAATAGAGAGAGTATTTATAGCGTCAAAAATCAAGAATCACATGGTGCAAACTTGGGGACCGGAATACAAACTTTTTTCACACCTCAGCCTGGAATAGGGGTCAGAAGAAAGGTATTCACTGCATCAAACAGGAGGACAGTGACATCTCAGACCCAGTTGGCATTAAAGGTGAGGCCGTGACGTTCTTCTCTAAGTTATATGGGGATGTAACTTGGCTTTTCAGACTTTAGATGACATTACTGCGACATCCTTGTAGAGGCCAATGACATAGACGAGCTAAAGGTTGCGGTTTGGGCATGTGATAGCCAAAGGCACCTGGGCCCGATGGGTTCAATTTCTCTTTTTATAAGAGATCTTGGGGCTTCCTGAAAAATGATCTCTTTAACCTAGTATAGAGTTTTTTTTTTTTTTGACACCAGCAGACTTCCCAAAGGTGCAAACTGCGCATATATAACTTTAATCCTAAAGAAGTCATCTGCGGAAGGGTTTGATGCATACCGACTCATAACTCTTTTTTTTTATACTAGTCGAGGAGAGTGAGACTCGAACCCGAGACCTCACCCCTCTTGTGCATTTGACACAAGAGTGCCAATGAGCTACAAGCCCATTGGTGACCCATAATTCTTAGTCATGGTCTTTATAAAATTGTGTCCAAAATTCTTGTTGAACGAATCAAGCCAGTCATGGATAGGCTAGTAAGTAAAACACAATCAGCTTTTATTGTGGGAAGAAACATCCTGGATTGTCACTTGATGGCCTCTGAGGTGATCCACTCTTTAAAAACTGCCAAGCAATAATCTATAGTTTGGAAACTTGATTTTAAAAAAGCATATGATTCTATCTCCTAGCAGTACTTGATGGACATGATGGATAGAATGGGTTTTGGAGCAAAGTGGTTGTCATGGATCAAAGATTGTTTGCATTCAACCACCCTTTCAGTATTAATTAACGGGTCCTCAGTCTCGAATTTAGGTTGCAAAAAGGTTTGAAGCAATGAGACCCCCTCTCTCCTTTCCTTTTCTTAATGGAAGTTGAGGATTTACCATAAATAAAGCTATTGACCGAGGGCTGGTTGATCCTATTTTGATTCATGGCATTCTTATGAATTTGCTTCAGTTTGTCGCTGACACTCTATTATTTTCCAAACATGATCCAGTTACCTTGTTGTCTTTGAAGAGAGTGCTGAGGTGTTTTGAGATGCTTTCTAGTCTGAGTATAAATTTCCATAAGAGTGGTTTGACTAGGATTTGCAAGAAGGATAGAGACGCTAGTTCTTTGGTGGATTGCCTTTTATGTAAACTGGAGAAGCTACCTTTTATCTACCTAGGCCTGCCTTTGGGAGCTAACATGAGATTGGCTAGATTCTGGGAACCTGTGATTCAAAAATTTCGGTCCAAGTTGCACTCTTGGAAGAGATGGTTCCTCTCTCTCGCGGGTAGGCTAGTGCTTATTAAGGTTGTGTTGTTCTCTCTTCCCCTCTATTACCTTTCCATGTTTAAATTACTGGCGGCAGTGGCGAAGAAGCTTATTCGTGTTCAACGAGACTTCTTGTGGGGTGGTACTACCATGCGCAAGAAGCTCTGCCTCATTGCATGGAGTAAAATAACCACTCCTAAAAAATCAGGGGGGATGGGTGTGAAAAATCTACTCATCAAGAATCAGTGCTTGTTGTATAAATGGGTTTGGCGCTATAGCGTGCAAGAGGATCATCTGTGGCATCGTCTTATTTTTGCAAAATGCGGCATGATGGTGACCTCCATGAAGCCAGGTTTTACTCTGTCTAAAGCCTCTCCAGTATGGCGGAATATATTCAATAATAGAGACTATAAAGGGTTCGATAATCTTCCACTACATTCGGGTGTAGTGCTAAAGAATGGTAATAGGGCAAGAATTAGTTTTTGGTGCGACTCATGGTCTTGGTGGGGTTGCTTAAAGTAGAGGTTCCCTCGTCTTTTCCCCAACTCTCACTTTCAGCATGCATCCTTGCTTGAGGTCCGACAAACGGGGTACCTCCAGCAGCCGCACTTGTCGGGTTGGACCCGGCATTTGTACGAGTGGGAGGCAACTTTATGCCGTCAACTTGCGGAGACACTGCAAGGGGTGCATTTTCAAACAGAACAAAGTGATTCTTGGACATGGCTGCACGAGACTCAAGGGGTATATTCTGTGTGTTCGAGTTATCACCTTCTTAACTCTATTGTGCCTGTACTACCATGTCCGCTTACTTGGCTAAACTTAGCACCCCTAAAAATTGAGTGCTTCTTATGGATGGTGTTGAATAGAGGTTTGGCCACAGGGCCTCGCTTTGTCATAGGGGGTGATACAGTTTGTAGAATCCTTGTGTTCTTTTGTCATACCATACCCAAGGATAACCATCATCTTTTCCTACACTGTCTAATTACTATATGGCTCTAGCACCTCTTGTGTCGGTGGTAGGGAGTTTATTGGGTTCCCCCTGCCATCTTGATGATTGGTTTGTACAATGGGTTGGTCTTGCAGGCTCGTGACATGTAGAACAAGCTTGGGTGCTTCTAGGTATTACTATGTTGTAGACCTTGTGGCTTGCTCGCAATGCTCTGGTTTTTTTAAAAAAGTCGCTACAGCTTGATTTGTTGTTTGGTCTTGCCCTCACTAGAGCCTTTTGGTGGTTCAAAATATTCATCCACAATTCCCATATACTACTCGGGCAGTTTTAGTTTCCCCTGAGCCTTTAGGGGTTGGCGTGTTGGTAAATTTGTTACAATAGGTTTCACATCGTCTTAGCCCTAACTAGCTTTTTGGTCTTGTGGCTTGCTTGTGACCTACGACTCATGCCTTGGGTTGTTCATTCTTTGCACATATTAATTTGATTAATAAACATACTCGATTAGCATAATAAAAGGAAACTTTTAATTCCTTAACTTTAGATATATAATATTAATTATAGCATATATTCATATCCTATCACTCCCCCTCAAGTTGTACGAGAGACAAGCACAACTTGTCATGAAGAATGCGAAATCGATACTTGGAAAGAGGCTTGGTGAAGATGTCTGTGACCTGGTCATGAGAGGAAACATGTCGAACATGAAGCTGCTTCTTAGACATAAGGTTGGGAACAAAGTGAAAATCAAGTTGCATATGCTTCGTGCAAGAGTGAAACACAGGATTGGCAATAAGGTAAGTAGCACTAAGATTACCACACCACAAAAAAGAAATAGAGTGACTCTGAAACCAATCTCACGAAGAAGAGGTTGGATCCAAACCAACTCACTCGCAATAGTAATTAAGGAATGATACTCGGCCTCAGTAGAGGAGTGAGAGACAAACTGTTACTTCTGAGAGGACAAAGAGACAAGGGTAGTATCATAGAAGATGCCACAACCTAAAGTAGACTTACGATTGTCCAGACTTCCCCCTCAATCAGCATCGGAAAAGCAATATAAATAAAGAGGAATGGCGTGAGGGAAGAATAAACTAAACAAAGGGGTAGTATGAAAGTAGCGCAAAATGCGCTTGACGGCAGACCAATGTCGCTCCGTTGGAGCATGCGTATATTGAGAGACTTTATTGACGGAGTAGGAGATGTCGGGACGAGTGAAAGTGAGGTATTTGAGGCCACCAACAACACTACAGTAAAGAGCATCATCAAGAAACGAAGCACTATTACCGGCAGAGAGCTTCTCAGTTGAGCACATAGGGGCAAAAATTAAATTCCTGGCTTCCAAGCTGAGGAAGTAATAGAGCTTTCCCAAATCATGAAGAGCGAATCGAGTTTGGAGAAACTGGACAAGCTTCCGAACATGAGAATCTGAGGAGCTAAGGAAAATAATATCATCAATATAAAAGAGAACGGTAGAGGCGATACACTTGTAGAAAAGAGAGGCATTAGCTATGGAATCATTGAAACCAAAGACACGAAGTGCATCTGTGAGGCATTGATTTCAAACAGGGGGAGCCGTTTTGATACTATAGATAGACTTCTCAAGTTTGCAGACATAGTTTGGGAAATTCGGATCAACAAACATAGGGGTCTGTGACATAAACATATCCTCATCCAAGAGACCATGGAGAAAGGCATTGGAAATATCTAATTGCCGAATTGACCAACCTTTAGAAACCATAACAGAAAGCAACATACGAACGATGGTGGGCTTGACCACATGTCTGAAAGTGTCTGCAAAATCAACCCTTGGACGCTGATGAAAACCTTTGGCAACTAGACGGGCTTTTGTAGGACTCCACAGACCCATCAGGATTGGCTTTCGTCATAAGACCCTATCACAACCGACAACATTGTAAGTCTGTTGAGGCGGGATGAGGCGGCAAATTCCTAATTGTCTATTTTGACTACATATTAATTTTCATCACCGTCATTGTCTCGTTTGCACGTGGAGGTGGAATAATGATCAAAGTTACCTCCTCTCTCATTTCCAATCAAAATATTTTGGAAAAATTGCACAAAATTGAGAAAGAGGACAATAGAGGAAAATTTTGAAAGTTAAACAAAGAACAATGCATTTTTTTGAGTGTTATGTTTAATTGTGTATTGACAGCGAAATAATTAGTACACGCAAAACTTGCGGATTTATTTTATTCAAAAACAAAGTGAGATTATATATATACTCCAGATTGGATGGAAGTCAAAGCAAGGAAGCAATAATAGAAGTTAGTATTTCTTTTTTATGCTAATCTTGTGCAGAAGCATCAACCTGGGCCAAAAGTCTCAATGCAAGAAAAATTTGTGCCGATGAATAATCAATGTCACAAGTTGATAACTTGCACCGGAATTGCAAATTGTGTTCTTTTTTTTGTTTGGAACAATATTGCAAACTGTCTTTATTCCTTCATAAGTTTAGAAAAAACTATACAATCAGTTACATGGTGGAATCAGTTACATGGTGGAAGTCTTTTTTGCAGGAATTTTTATTCAAATTACTAAAGTAAGTCAGTCCTTTTTTTATATGATCAGTAAGTAAGTCAGTTCTTATGATTGACGTTGTATTCTCGTTATTGGGAAACACCGAGTTGATAAACCATGCCCTCCTTTTCAATATTTTGCAGAAAAAGTTGGATCTTTCATAAACCCTAGATGGCCACGTCATTACCCAATTTTGCCAGACCAGTATTTTGTGGTAAAAGTACTACTATCTCTTTTCTACTTTTATGTTTCTTTTTTTTAATTTTTTTTAAAAAATCTTACTTTGATGTTGATATTGGCAGTGGAAACTTTTGATGTGGGCGCATGTGGCTGGGTGGCTAAGTTTTTTTCTTCCTGTCCAAGATAATATGGTGAATCGTTGTGTAGCCTGAAGCATTAATTCCATCAACTTCAAAAAAGAAAACATATTCTCCCCAGGCAAAAAAAAAGAAAACATATTCTCCCTGTATGGGTTGATCCCACTTACATAGTGACAGAGATATTCGTAAAAAGTACATATAATAAGGACAAGCACTATCAATGAAAATTTGAAAAGTGACTGATAGGCAACTCTGGCCCTCGTCTAGGCACTGCTGTGCTACTTCCAAAACAGTCAGATAATTCATAATTTCTCTTTTTTGCCCTTGGAAAATCATGACCTTGATTCGAATTCAGTCTTGTTCCTTTATTGTGTTAGTAATACTTATAATCATTATTTTGGTTGTCACATCACATAGGACTGGTCTTTTCATCCTTTTCCAATCCTTATTTACTTGGCAATTGGCTGTTTCATCCTTTTTCAATCCCTAATCCCATAGCATGACTCTATCTCTCTTTTTTTTTTTTGAACGATAGCAGGACTCTCTCTATCTAAAAGAATAGAATTGATTTATATCAATCTGTGACCATGTAACAGTTTTGGTCTCACTGTTTTTAACAAACGGTTTATATGGTCAATATTAACAGAATATAATAACTTTCTTTTTCAATTTCTACGAGCCGAACCCTTAGTTCTTAAGACATTACTTGTTTTTAAAAAGATTTACTTAATTGCAATTTTTTAACAGATTAAACAATTTGGATAGGTATTATTATCTTCACCATTCTTTTTAAAATTTTTGGGCTTTACTATGGGTAGCTATGGACCAAATGGTACGAAATCAAACATATTTCTTTTTATGCTTACGAAATCAATACATATTACCTACCGTACAACTCCTTGAGGGCCAAATTGTTCTCCAAGTTCATTCTGCTTCCAAACTCTACCTTTCTTCCATTGTATTAATTAAATTGATCCGTGGCATTACGATCTGCGCATGTGGAAAAAAAAAGAATTAAACATTGTTTCATTAAAAACTAAAACATACAAATATAAAACGTGTTGTCGGAAAGGAATTTCGTTGTATGATAACAGTTTTTGGGTACATTTTGTACTATATATAACAGTTGATTATAAAAATGAATACACAACTTGGTATATAAAGAAAACAATAGTATATAATAGAAATAAATATATGGGGAAAACGTTATAAGAAACCTCTCAAACAATTATTTTTTTCACAGTTTTCGTCGTTATGGGTATCTTTTGTAATAATAAAAATGCGATATTCATATAATTCATGAGTGTTATCATCCTTTTCTTTTCCATAATCAAAAGAGGTTGACGCATTAATTTATCACATTTTATCGCTAGTATCATTGTATTGTTGTAAGCACCTTTAATAAAATTCTTCGTTTCATAAAAAAAAAAGACCTTATGATTTTTTAAAACAATTGTTTATTTTTCTTATAGAACTGTATATGAACCACAATTATGATTTGTTAGTAAATCAATTATTTAGAAGTCGTAATAATCGACAAATTGATACCTGGTGATACATCACGATTATCAGTATAGTCAAAATGTGTTATAGGATTATCTTTTACTATGAATTTTTTGAAGAAATGAAAAATAATTTCGAAGATAGTCTAGCTATTATTTTAATTTCTTCTATGTAATTTAGATAAGTAATAACCCGCATAATGAGCATAAATCTTACCAAGGAAGATGCTTTATCAAATGTTTATTTTGGTAACAATTGTCGGGTTATACTCATTATATGTAACTCTTGATTTTTTTCCCGTCTTACTCGAAGCCAATTTTGTATTTTATGATTTCTTATATATAACGATGAAGTATTATTAATTATGAAGAATCAAAACAGTATGTACAAGACAGTCCCTTATAGTGGCAAAGAGAACAGAAACACTCCACCAAAAACATACATCAATTAGTAGCAAATATCCCCCACCCAAATTTCCCAGCTTGTCTTTCTACTTACTTGATTTTTTTTTTTTAACATTTTCCTACTAATTCTTTTGTTATGCCAATTTTCCTACTAATTTGGATGCTGAGACTGGAAGTTTGGATGTTTCCTACTAATTTGGATGCTGAGACTGGAAGTTTGGATGTGCAGGGCATACGTTGGTTGTGAAACCGTGAAACAAACGTCTGTCCCTCCCTGCTTTTCCAAGTGTACTACATATGGGGACAAGATGTTCGTAAAAGACAAGCAGAATTAATAAAAGCGCCTGCTCTTGCCCTAGCCTGCTACTACTACCTTGACACTAGGATCCCAGCCTGAACATGTGACCTACCCTTTTTTCTGTCGAAACATATAATTCATTCAATATCTTCTTGTTTTAGTAAAATTTATTCAATATTTAAAACCCTACAAGCGAAACCAAAACTTGAATACGAGTCCACCTCTGGCAGGAGTCGACTATAAGATTAGAACTCCATAGCCCATACCATTACAGCTAACATGAGTATAAGTTTAAAATAAAAATCCTTACCTAACCAAAATGCAAAAGAAAAGAATCATGCATAGGTAACATTGTGTTGCCCTAGAAATATATAAAAAATATGGAGATTGCGACACTAGTTGGCGCGTAATTAAGTAACATTTGGTCTTTTGACATTCCAGCATCATTATTAAATGATATGCTGGATAGTAACACTGTGGGGCCTATTATATTTTATTATTTATCCCCTCAAACCTAAAATGAATTAACAATATTCTGTCAAAAAAAATGAATTAACAATACTTTATTCTCTTCTTTTTTTTTTTTGTCTGCTCAACGAGGCAAAATAAGTTCGTTCATACCCAACTAGTTTGGCATTTCCTAATTTAATATTTTGCTGCATTCCAGGAATGAAATGAATAAAAAATTTATACTTTTGCAAGTGATTCGATTTGATTTAGAATGACATGTTTATCTGTCTTGGTCTTTGCTATTTAACAATTTTGTGGGTAAAGCTAGCTAGACTGTGAGAACTGTGAGAGTCACTGATTTGGTACCATGCTTATAAGGACAACACAAAATTAAATCATAATAAAATGATACTTCCAAATTTCTACTCGTTTAGATTTCTACTTGTTTTTAGAAACTCTATTTTTGCCTTCGCTTTCTTTTTGTGTTGTCCAGATATTATATATATAGTAATATCTTTTGAAAGATTGAATTTTGTGTATAATATAACTAAAATTTTAATTGGTTGGAAAAAAAAATTTAGCCAATTTTTTTTTTTGAAAAACATAGAAGCATTACTAGCATAAACGGATGTAAAAGGACCTTAGCTCTATGGCAGCGGGTGTGTAGATGGTGGGGGACTTGTTGGGTTCCACCTGCCACCGTTACTTTTTGGTTCATTCAGTGGCTGTTGCTTGCGGGGGGTAGGCACACTCAACAGGTGTGGATGTTGCTGGGACTCGCTACCTTGTGGACTGTGTGTCTTTCTCGTAATTCAGTGGTGTTTTCACAGTCTACCTGGCATGGCGATTGTGTTTTCGATCTTATTCTCTGCAGGGCTTTGTGGTGGCATAAGCTTCTCCATCCTCACTTTCCCTATAGTCTAGGCAGTGTTATGGCTATGCCGGTACCTTTGTAGACTTGGGGTCCTGGGAGGCATTTTCAGATACGGTTTACTCACTAGCTGTGCTTGTTGTTTTATGGGTGTAGTAGTTTAGCTTTTTATTTTGGGCTTCTACCCATATTCACCAACTCTGTACATATCATTTTAATCGCAATAAATTTCGTCGATTAGCATAAAAGAAAATCAACTAAACATAAACCACCTACAATTGCCTTAACAAAATAGCTACAAATGCGGGAGGTTATAATAACCACACCTGGGGAAGAAATTGTTTTTTTTTCTATGCTAATCGAGTGTGAATATTTATTGATGAACTGTAAAGAATACAAAAGAGCAAGTAATGTCCGTAATGTCCCGATAGGGAGGCATCGTTTGTGAACTACTCAACTGCTATATTGTATATGAATCACTTTGGCATGACGCCATTGTTTAAAAGTTTCTGCAGAGCTAAGAACGGCTACTACTCCATAAGAGAAGGTTGGGTTGCTCGCCTTGAACCACCAAGCCGCCCGACTGACAACCAAATCAAAGAGGAGAGGCATGGAAACCGGTTGTGCTTTGAAGACGACGCCATTGCGGGCCAGCCAAAGAGACCAAAGAGCTGAGAGACCTACTGTTAGCCAGGCGGCAGTTGAGTATCGGTCACCAGCAAGATAGCACCATTGTTCTAACCAATCCACAAGCGAAGCAGGAGCGACCCAGAGCACCCCCCACCATTGACAAAGTCGATGCCAAAGCTGAACTGAAAATGAGTAGTGTAAAAGAAGATGAGCAGTAGACTCCACTGCCTCATCACAGAAGGGGCAAACTGCGGCGTTAATGGAAAGAATCCGGCGGTGGAGAAGACACTCTCTAGTGGGGAAGAAATTGTTGTCGATATAAACCAATTTAAGCACCCATTTTTTGCCAACCCCTTCCTAAAACAAAGATAGCAGGAAAACACCTGCATCAAAACATAGGACATTCAGGTACCACCACAAAATTTAGGGTCATTAGTCGAAACACAGACCAACCAGATTACCACAAATCCTTATCTGCGGGTGCATGGTTGCGGTGAGTGGGAGAAGAGGTTTGCCGGGGGAGGGTAAGACCACTCTAGTGCTATGTACTTTTTGAAATCTCAGCCAGAGATCCAACATCATCTATAAAAACAAATTCAGTCCCAGCTTATCACACCCGCATTTTATAGTTAAGACAAAGACGCGATGAGTCCGTTGCTGCCTAAACCACCATAGATTGTAGCCTAGCGCTACAACTAATAGAGCAAGAAGATGCAACCAATATTCAAATAAATTCGAAACAAAAAACCTGCGAAGCAAGTAAAGGAACTTTGTTTCTCGCAGCCAAACCACGATAAAAGAGTTGAAGTACTCTTCTCATTCTCATGAGACATAGGAGTACTCAACTTTACCATCTTATCACCCTTTCTTGATAATTAGGAAGCCAGAGCTTTGGACCCCCACCATCTCACCTCCTAGTACTTGATTGCTTCCCTCCACTGTTTGCTCGAAGGCCTAAGCAAATTCCATCGTAAAAGGCTGGTAATTTACCTTTGTCTTCCTGCCAGTCTTTTCCAACTGGGTTTAGAGGCTGGGGTATGGATAGGAGTTGACTTTTTTAGTTCAGTAACCAGCTCTGCCACCGTGCTCATAATTTCGGTATGAGCTATGCGGACGAATTCCCTAATTGGCGATATGGCTGCCCCAGAACTTTGCGTTTGTGACTCAAGTAGTCAGGCTGACCAGTGGAGGTTTGTTGACCATTACCATTCCCACTAACGTCCACTTGAGCATGACCGCCCTCAGCCTTTTTAGCATCCTGGCGTCCTTTGGAATTTGCTTTTTTGCCAGATAGTGCTTTCCATAAATTTCTGTTGCCGTATCCACGACCCAAAGCTTTCCTCGTCTATCTTCTCCATCCCTTCCTCCTTCTTCATGGGTTTTTCACACCTGATGGTTGGGTGTGTTATTATGGTGCAGTGATAACACAGTTCGCCTAACCTTTAAACAATGGAATTTAATCCAAATATCTCTACTGTTAGGGTCCAGACAAGCTACTCCTTGTGTGAGCAGTTTATCAGTTTCAATCTTTACCCTTGCCCTTATAAACCCTTGCCATCCTAACATATCTTCAAGAGTAGATTCATAAAAGTGAAATACCCAAAAAACCTTAGTAATTCTAACAGTCTTATCATAGTCCAGCAAATAAGATGGGATATCATGAAACCAAACAAGAGTTTGTCTGAAGGATACCCGACTCAGATTCATGTTCTGGAACTAGGCTTTAAGAAAGAAATGCAAGTGTGAAACAAAGGAGAGCCTTTGAGTACCTTCTTCTTATCCTCTCCTAGATCGAACTCGATAAGGAAGACATTGTTTGGGGATAATGCAAAAATCCCCTTTAATGTACCAGACATTAGCCATTTGACTATAAATCTAGCTAATGTGGGGGTGCGGGTCACCAATAATCTTTCCAACCACATATGTTCTAGCCGCAATCTCTCCTAGAATCTCCTTCGATTTTGGACCATCACTGTTACCCACGCTACCCCCAGATTTATAACTCTACGAGAGGATGAAGATGCCATACTAGCCAAACAGAACGATGGCACTATTTTAGTCTCAAAGTTTGGAAGCTTTAAAAACTATCTGGTAACAAAATGCTGCATTTCTACTTTTAAACAAAACTGCAGTGCTGATCGGTGGACTAAAGGTAGGAGAGGGTAGGTGACCTAGAAACATGAGGTGTGAGGGTGAACTTTTAGATCTATTGAAGGTTAATGGTCAGAGGCAGTGGCAATGCCTCCGGGGGCTGAGGAGAGAGGGGGGGGAGGTGGAGCATGGCCCCCCTGGACTTTCATTATAATGATATCATGTAACAAACTTTCCATAAAATTACGTTTGGCCTGGTGGATAAGAGGGGTGTTATAACTACATCAGCCAAAAACAACCCAAGTTCGAGCCTTACTCCACCCTTCTTCCCTTGTTCTTTTTATTTTGGCCCCCTTACTCTTCTTTGTGACCTTCGCCACTGGTCAGAGGAAAGAAGAGGTTTTTCAGTTTTGTCTCAAGAGGAAAAAGAACACAGATGCACACTGTGCGTGCCATTCTTTTGGTTATATTACACACCTCCATAATACTATAAGATAACATCTAGAATAGGAGGGAGGAAAGAGGACAACATCTATTCCACCCCGGCTTAAAACTGAAATTTGTAGGAGGGACCTGAGTATAAAGAGACAACCATAGCTGATATAGGGGTTAACAACTTGAGATCTACCAAAGATGAATTTCAATATCTATACAAAAACATTCCCAGGTCTGGAAACCTATTACTTGACTTTGTGGATATGGTCTCTGAAGGAGAGCCACGTCTGCATAAGATAAGCAGACTAAGCAAAACCATAATAGCAAATAACAACAAGCTTCACAGTGTAGCAACTCAATCACCCGAGATTGTTAGCACTTACCCAAGCTGTAAGAAACAAAACAGGTGAAGCACAGTAGGTGATATAATCATATCGGTGAAAGCCCAAGCAGCACCAAAACCTAGAGCGAGGGGTTCGGTGCACTCACCTTAATGGTGAAAAAAAAGGTTGGATTAGACTACACTAGCCCCTATTGTAGTCCCCTACTATTACCATACTTCTCATTTTCTAGCTGCAGCTGATGGAGAAGCCTCGGCTTTGCTTGTCAAAATGTCTTGTACCTCTCGATTTGTGTCATCGATTAAACCCCATGCTTGTATTTCCTTATTCCTCTCCTAATCATCCACTTTCGGCTGATATAATGCTTGAGTAAATCGGGCCATATGTTTCCAACTATTCTTTTTTGCAGTGGAGGGAACAGGGGATTCCTTATCAATGGAATGCATCTGATTCCCTATCGATTTTACCTAGGTTTGATGATTAGATTCAACCGGGTCACTCAAGTTAGCCTCTTTGGCCTTCCTCTTTCTAGCTGAAGGGGGTATTCGGTTGTTTCTCAATATTTGAAGGATCCTCCTCCTTAGTAGTGGGGACCTTTGGGTGGGTTGTCCTTCGCCCGGGTGTGTTTTTTGCCATTTGTGGGAAAGAACCACCCCTGGATTTTCTTTCCTACGAGGATGCCTGGTTTTACCCTGGGTAGTATTTTCCCGAGACGTGCACACCTCACTTCTAAAGGCCAAAGCTGGAGGTCGTCTCGATTTCGTTGCCCTCATTTTCCCTCGAAGGCAGCTTACAATTAGCCACAATGTGCAATTTGCAACCACAGCAGTTCAAAAATCTCCCAGATTTTTGAACTTGAACTTGAACCACACCTTCTTCCCCAATTTGCTCCTAGCCACATACCAAGGAGAATTGGGTCATCAACCTCAAACACAATTTGTATTTTGACATGACCATGCCAACCACTAGAGTTCTCTAAAGTGGGTTAAATTCTAAGGAAATAAACGAAAGCCTGACTAAGTTTCTCTAATTTTTCTATTGAAATCATATCCAAAGGCAAATGATGCAGTTGAACCCAGAAACAGGAGTTAGTAAGATTTACCTGGTTCAAAGGCAAGTGAGGGAGCCATTTCTTCAGGATCAGGTGCTGGTTAGAAACTAGCAACGGTGCACCCTCCAAGACTCTTTTGTAGTCTTCCTCAAATTCAAAGTCGATTAGGAAAAGATTGTCCTGTTTGTCAATCACCTTGAAATCCCCTGTGATACTACATGTGTTCTTCAGTTGGAGCTTAATCGTCTTGGCCGAGATAAATCTTGTTGAAAAAACCTTACCTACCAAGTAGGTCTTCGCTATCATACAACACACCATTTTATCCAGGTGTAGTACATCATTGTCCTCCTCAACATTATAGAGGTTGATAACCAACTCATCAACCATTGGTGAACCCATCTGAAGAATACCCATAAGCCGATCCCCTACCAGAAACAACCAAGAATACAATCTGAACACCGAAGACTATGTAACTAGCTTTGGGTGAGATCTAACTTGAACAAGTTTGAAAGGAAAAGTCGTTACTATAGAAAATCCACCAACCTTCCACCAGATTCCTAGAAGCCTACAAACAAAATAAGATTCGTGGTCTGAGGTTTGTGAATTTGGAGTAGAAAGTTGGTAGGTAGGAGCAAGATCTAGATCTGGAATTTAAAAATTGAAAAGTTGTTGTAGAAGGTTTGAGTGGCTCACTTAGAAATTGGGAGGATTTCACGTGCCGCATGCTAGGCCTTATTTTTTTTATCCACCTTACATTTAGTAAATGAGGAGTCAATCGTTTAGTAGCCACATACTCGAGAATGGATTGTTGGCCCAGAAAAGGCTAAGAAGAGGGGTTGAATTAGCTTTTCCTCTTTTTCGGGTTTTCTGTGATTTGGCTCGACACAGAAGCCAAATGTGAAACTTGAATAAAATGTGAAGATAAATGCAGGAAAGCAAAGAACACAAGCAATTTATCCTCACTCAGGAGTACATCCACTACTTAAAGGTCCCCCCTTTAGGATTTCTAAACTATCCACTAATTTGGCTTTTGCAGGCGAGCCAAATAACCTATGGTACACAAGTTTTTACGGGCTGAACTTGCTAAATCTAACCCAAAGCTGAACCTAGCTTTGTCTATCCAATAAGATTATCTCATAATCCTGCTGATTATAACCTTTCCCAAGGCAAAGCTTCAAGAGTGACTCACTCAAGAAGTTATACAAATCAAGCACAAAGAATATCTCTCAAGGTAAGCTCTTTTCTCAACTTAGAATCTCTTGAATGGCTAGGTTGATTTGTTGAGAGGCTTCAATCCTCTATTTATAGATTCTAAGGAAGGGGAGGAGTGTCTTCAAATGGCTAGATTGCTTCTAGGTGGCGCACAAGTTGACTTCTTTCTTTATTTAAGAACCGTCAACATTTGGCAGTTGGCTGAACCATAACTGGTAAATACTTGGGCAGAAATTGTTCTTTTAATCTTCAAAAAGTATCCCCAGAAATAGAAGTGAGGACCACCAGCTTGTTGAGGCATGAAAGAGGGTGTGAGGACCACTTTTCTGACCGTTAGTTGACTCTTCGAGACCAAGTAAATCCGTTGCTTTAATTGCACAAAAGTCAGCTACATTTTGGGACCACTTCTCCAACTGCCCAGACTGTGACGTTTTGGTTCGACGGAAAAGCCACGCTGAAGCCAAATCTTCACGGTATTTGGTTTCTGCCATAAACCAAATTTTCTGCAAATGCTTAAAATACACAAGGGCTTTCCATACTGTTTGTTAATCATCAAAATAATAATATAACCATTGAATAATCATCAGAAATATACTAAACAAGATTATTCTTAATTAATTACTTAATTAAACACTTAATACATGTTTAGGCTAACATGGATGACAAATATACATAGGATAATAAACAATTAAAGCCAAAAACACTATGGCTAATGCCCAGAATAATGGTACGAACCATCAATGAATGATTAAGGGTAAGGGAGGTGATTCAGTTATGTCCAAGAGCATTTTGTTTGTTTGTTTCGTAATGCCTAGCTTTCTCCTATCACTTTAAATTTAGTGTATGAAATTTATGAGTCATTTTTTTTTTCCTTCCCCCTAAACTTATCTTTTTGTCTATAGTTTTTTTTTTTTGAGAATCATGATATCATGATAAATTATCTTTTTGTCTATAGTTGGCCGGACCTTATACTTATATCTGTTTTTTGTTTTATTTTATCATGATATCAGCATGTCACCTGTAAGCATT
Source organism: Turnera subulata (assembly GCA_028386065.3). Taxonomy (NCBI): domain Eukaryota; kingdom Viridiplantae; phylum Streptophyta; class Magnoliopsida; order Malpighiales; family Passifloraceae; genus Turnera; species Turnera subulata. The sequence continues at coordinate 62,188 of JAKUCV010003389.1, read as the reverse complement.
TTAATATCTCTTTAGAGATTATTATTATTGTTATTGTAATTAGTGAATGCACCTCTTATAAAATATGTCCAAGCTTTCATCAAATGAAAATATTGATTTAGCATAAAAAAATAAAAATGTTGATTAACCAGTATCTCTATTGTCCACAAACTGAAACTGCGCATGTTCTTTGAACTAAAGCGCATATAAATAAATATTCGGTGCACCTGGATTCTGATTAGAGGTGTTCCCTGTTAGTAATATGCCCAAAAGCCAATCCATGGATGATTGTAGTCATGTATATACTCTTTGAGGTTATTCCATATATATGATTATGAGACAATTGCTTGCACATATATATAACCCTAGTGCATATATTTGATATATTCTTAAATGTCCCTAGTCGGTTATTATTACGGATGGGTTGTAATAATAAATTAAGACTAGCGTATGTTGAGAATTGTATGAGATACGAATTCTACATACGGGTACAGGTTAGAGAACTTGTGGACTGGACCGACCCACATAAGAGCCCTACATGGAACGTTATATGTATGTCATTAGTTGTTCTTATAGATGTATTGTCCTCCGACCTGAGATCATCAAGTTTCCCAACATATGAGTTATATGCTTTGATATTATTCCTAGTCATCCGTAACTGGGTGGACTTAAGGGTAATCATTGGGTATATCATAAATGTGTAGTGGGTTTTGATTGATCAAGATGGGATTCGTCCGACCCATATAACGGGTATATTATCAGATGGGCCTCTTGATAGAGTTGAACTGTAAATGCATGGCCATGCTCGGATTATATGATATGGTGATATCATTAGGATCCGTTTTACACAGTTAACTCGGGGATCAAGAAACTAAGATTAAGAAACTAAGATTAAACATATACGAGATTGACATTTCCATGTCTCGGTTTAATCTTGATAATAGGACGAAAGGACGATGACATGTTCCGAGGCATTGAGAATCAGTACTGATCTTGTCGTTCGGGTAGCAATGATGTGTTGCTAGATGCCGCTCTTTGCTTATAATTGTAAAATGAGATTTTACAATTATTGTCGGACGTTACAAGTGCCTACAGGGTCACACACATAGAACCGTAGATTCGAGCAGGTGGTTGAACCGTGGTTGGACCATGGTTGGACCGAGTATGGTCGGACCGTGGTTGGACCATGGTTGAACCAGGGTCGTTTTTTGGGCTGGTTGGTTCATTAATTGTCAGAATTATTGAGTCACTTAGTGCTGTGATGTGTGATAATGCATTAGTGGTAGACAAAGATAATGAGGGTCATTATCATGCTACTTGTTGGGCCATTATGTTGGCCATTAGACTAATGCATTATGTGAGTGGGATTAGGGTAGTGGTAATCAGATTACTCCTTCTTACTCTCTCTCTTGCTTCTGCATTTTTTAGAGCAAAAGACCATACACACATCCCCTTCTTCTTCTTTGTGAAAGAAAGAAGAAAACCATATACACAAAAGGCTCCCGGATTTCCGCAGCTAGCACCGCGATACGGGAGAGCTCGAGGTTGGAGATCGTGTGATGATTCCGGCTTGATCACGGTTCGTGTGGATACCGTAGAGGAGCAGGACGTTCATCCAGCTCTTGCTGATTCAGTACACGAGTTAGGTGAAAGATCCTAACCTTTCAGGTACGATATTTTTGTTATTCGGTTTATACGCTTCACATGTATTCCTATGTTGTTCTCGGTTTTCCGCTGCATGTTTTTCTTGTATATGAGTGTCATATAGCATACCAGAAACTTACATTCCCCCACATGTGTGGTCAAAGGAATTTTTCAAGCTCATCTCCTCTAAAGTCTGTGAGTTGGTGGATTGGAGTCTTGAGATTGGTAGGAGAGAAAGATTTGATGTAGCCGAAATTTTAGTCCTCACGTCTACCATGAGTTCCATTAATCATGTTGTGAAAGTCAATATTGATGGAAGATCATGTGAGATTGGTATCATGGAGTCATAGTATAACCCATTAGATTGGGTTTGGCCTTCTCCGACGAGCATCAGTTATGTAGTTGACAATGGCGCGTCCCGAATGTGAAGTCCATTGGTGAAAAATAGGTTGGTGGTGCGAGTCAGCTTAGAATCCCCCGACAAACCCCTTTTTTGGGCCAATCAACTTCTCCTGTCGATTCAGCATCCGAGGACCCATTCAATTTTCGCCCAATAATCAATCATACCAACCACGCCCTTGAGAAGTATGCTGATTTTAATTCAACAAACACACAGACTTCAAAAACAATTCTATCTGAGATGTCACAGATCTTACCTAGTACTGATCCTTCACTGTCACAGAACTCTACACTTGACTTGTCACCAAACATTATCCAAAATACCCCACCTCATCCCATTCGTACCTATGAACCCACTTTCAATAAATCAAACCCACGTACTGCCGAGCCCATACAATCGAGCCTAACTAATAGAGCCTTGGTCCCAAAACCTGATGCTCCTTCATTCCAAAACTCATCCTTTAGAAGCCTAACCCCATATATAAAATAACCCTACTTCCCTCACAATTTGAGCTCATCTCGGCCAATGAATACTGAGTCTCTATGGAGTAACTCGTGGGTATCACATTCTTGTGAGTATAACGGGCTAGCCTTTCAGTGTGCCGTGGAGAGAAAGGTTGCTTCTATATTGCAGTATGGATGCCAAGAAGAAGAATAAAGTCAAGTTCCTGTCTGTTAGAGGTAGTGTGATTTCTAAACCAGAAAGCTTCCAGGGTGTGTCAGACTCTAAGTTTCGAAAAATAATAATAGAATTTTTGTTGAGGACATATCGAGCTTGCCTACTCCTATATCCTTTAGTTCTATGGAAGTGGAAGAGACAAACCCTATTGGAGTAGGATGGGATAGAGAAAATTCTGATAGTGTGAGACATATCAACTTATTAAGAGCTTGGTGGAGAAGGAGGCGTATGAGTAGGTGGAGTCGAGGGTGAATGCATAACCTTCCTATGGAATGGTCTTACCTTGTGTCTGAATTCTTGTTTTGTGTTTAGTTTCGTTTCTTAGTGAGACTAAATGCAACAGAGTCAATCTTTCCTTTTGTCATAGGATTTGGGCTGCATGAAATATTGATAATTGTGTAGTGGATGCTAGAATATTGGCAGGGGGATTATTAATGTTCTAGGATTGTGATTATTTCAAGCTGACACAGAAACAAGTCTCGGAACATTGGATTATAATTAAAGGTTTTTTTTTGTTGAAAAGGAACCATGAAGTATCCATATGTGGTGTCTACGGGGACTCTCAGATTGAGCTTAGGGTTCAAGTGTTTGAGAAGCTAGTCGGGTTGAAGCAGGCCTTCTCATCGTTATAGCTAGTGCTTGGTGATTTTAATGAAACTTTACACCCTTTTGATCAAAAGAGCCAGAGAATATGCCTTAGGAGTGTAGATGCATTTGGCAGATTTATTGGTAGACGAAATCTGATGGAATTTCACCTGAAGGAAAAACGTTATACATGGGGAACTTTTCAGAAGCGCCAGCTGCATTGATAGGGTTTTTGCTGAGCGAGATTGGTGTGTAATGTTTCCCTTCCTCTCCCTCAGAGTGGGTAGTAAATGTGACTCGGATCACATTCTCTTATTGCTGGTGCAAGCGAATACGGATGTGGGTCGAATGCCTTTTCGTTTTATTGATGCATGGTGGTCCCACCCTGGATTTATGGAGGTTATTGGAAGAATGTGGGATGAAGCTAATACACAGTTCCTGGGTAAATTTAATCTGTTAATGAAACTTAGTTTGTTACGACGCCTACTTTCTAGGTGGAATAGAGAAACTTTTGGTATTGTCAATGCTTGTATTGAAGAAATCCAATCTGAAATAGATGACCTGGATAAAGCTGTGGATAGTAGAATTTTATCAGTAGATGAACTCCTAAAGGTGAGGGAATTGAAAACTTATTTGAACACAAAGTCTAAACAATTGGAGTCCATGTGGAGACAAAAAAGCAAGGGTCAAGTGGTGTAGATTAGGGCACCGTAATATTAGATTTTTTCACATTTCTGCAGCATGTAGAGGCCAAAAAAATTGGATCGATCAGGTCGAGGTGAATGGTCAGATGGTTTTTGAACCCGAAAAGATTAAAAAGACAGTTTGTGACTACTTTAGTAACCTGTATTCTCGGCCTGTTTGTTCCAGACCATTAGTAGGTTCCCTTCAATTCTACAAGTCTGGTGATCGGATGGCTGACGAATTGGAGAGGCCTTTTACTTTAAACGAAGTCAAGGAAGCAATTTGGAGATGTGACAATTCCAAAGCCCTAGGATCTGATGGGTTTCAACTTCTCTTTTTTAAGAAGTGATGGGAGTTGGTAAAACTGGATGTTTTTGACATGGTTTTGCATTTTTTTCAAATAAACTCGATTGCCTAAGGGGGCTAACTCCGCTTTTATTACTCTTATAGCTAAAAACTGTGGGGCAGTGTCTTTGGAAGATAACAGACCTACCACCCTTGTGAATGGTTTGTATAAAATTATCTAAAGTTCTTGCTCAAGGATTGAAAAAAGTCTTACCTTCCTTTGTTGGTCCCCAGCAGACAAGATTCATTGAAGGTCGGTATATAAGAGATAGTGCTCTCCTGGCAAATGAAGTGGTGCATTCTTGAAGCGATCTAAAACTGAGTCTATTGTATGGTAACTGGACTTCAAAAAGGCCTATGATTCAGTAGATTGGTCTTATTTATTGCAAGTTATGAAGGCCATGCGCTTTAGCCTTAGATGGCATAAATGGATACTTAAATGTATATGTTCGTCTAGGCTGGCAGTTTTGATTAATAGATCACCATTAAATGAGTTTACAATGGAGAGGGGTCTAGAACAAGGGATCCCTTATCTCCCTTTCTATTCGTCTTGAGGGCTTTTCTTCCATCTTATCAAAAGACTAATCCATTGGTGCAATTCAAGGAGTTCATGTTCAGGGCATGGATGTATCGGTATTACAATATGCTGATGATACCATACTTTTCTCCCCAGCAAGCGGTCCTATACTATTGAACCTTAAAAGGTGTATGAGAATTTTTTAGGCACTCTCTGGTTTTTGTATTAACTTTTTAAAAGTGGTGTGATTGGGATTGATTTGAAATAGTGTTTAGTGGCAGAACTCGCTGGAAGACTTCATACTAGAGTTAAGAACTTTCCTTTCACTTTCTTTTGTCTCCCTTTAGGTGCTAATATGAAGAGAATTGATGCATGGAATCCAGTGGTGCAGGAATTCTAAGGGAGGTTGAAATCTTGGAAGGGTAAATTCTTGTCATTAGGTGGAACGGTGATTCTTATTAAGTCTGTTCTAAGTGGCCTACCTGTGTATTTTATGTCTTTGTTTAGACTACCAGTGACAGTGGCGAAAAGGTTAACTTCCATCATGAGGAGCTTCTTTTGGAATGGACTGGAATCGTCAAGAAAAGCTTGTTTGGTGGCATGGAGACATATTGCTATACCAAAAGAATTAGGAGGCATGGGCATCATTAACTTATATACCAGTAATGAACCAATACCTCTTGTTTAAATGGTTATGGCAATTCATAAGCCCTATGGAGAAGACTTAGAAGGACTTGATAAGGTGCAAGTATGTGTTTCAACCGACGATGGTCTGTCCTACTTTTAATTTGCAAACTATTTTTCTTGTTGGAGGGACATAGTTTTCTCTAGCTCCCACAATAGCCAGACTGGGGTGCCTTTAATTCAGAGAACCAACGTGAGAATTGGTTATGGCCATAAAGCATTGTTTTGGCTCGTTGATTGGACGAAGTGTTGTACCTTTAAGAAGTGCTTTCAACGACTATATTCAATTTCCTTGTGCAAAGAGGGTTCAGTTTTTGACTGCCTAACACCCACTGGCTCAAGTGGTGACTGGGTGACTCGATGGCTTAGGGAATTACGGTACTTGGAGAGTTTACAAGTGAGTGAGATGGTGGGCTGGATTGAATCTACTCCCCTCGTAGCGAAGATTTTGACGAAGATCCAGTGGCAGTTTATATGGGGCTGGACAGGGGTACGTAGAAAGATGGCTTTGGTAGCTTGGGAGAAGCTTACGTTGCCTAAGATTCAGGAGGGTCTGGGGTGGAGGATTTGGTAGTCAAAAATCAAGCTCTCCTGTTCAAATGGATTTGGCATTTTTATTCAGAGGAGGGGGCTCAATGGCGTATATTGGTGCAAGCCAAGTACGGTGTCTCTACTTCTTTCACACCTACTTTTGACTTGTCTAGAGCATCGCCAACATGCAAGGGTATTGTAGCCAGTTCTTCGTACGCTTGAGAGCCTAATGCAACATTACAGTCTAGTATGCGTATCATAGTAGGGGATGGCAAGCAGGTGCACTTCTCGTTGGATCAGTGGTCATCTCTTGGGTGTTTGAGGGAGCGATTCCCATGTCTGTATCGCATTTCCCAATTCCAAGGGGCTTCGCTACGGGAGATAATTCACATGGCTCCCCCCTAACTAATAACTCCAAGCTATGGTCTCGTGTCTTGTATAGTTGGGAGGCGGATTGGTGTGCTCATATTATACAGGCAGTGAGCTTGGTTCCTTTATCGGATTGTTCGGATGGTTGGACTTGGAGTCATCTTGCTACTAGGGAGTATTCAGTCAAGGAAGGATATTCTTTCTTGCGAAAGCAATTTTCGCCTCAGCCTTCCCGACCCCTAGTTTGGTTCTCGGCAACCCCGCCGAAAATTGGACTTTTTCTCTGGTTTCTTCTTCATGAGGGTGTGACTACTAGGGGTGTTTTATGCGCGAGGGGTCTTTTATCTACAGAAGAGGCTCAGTGTGCTCTGTGTGGGGAGGGTCTGGAGGCGGTTTCTCACTTATTTTTACATTGTTCAGTTGCTTCCTCCTTGTGGCAATGGCTTTGTTGTTGGTGGGATTTCTTGTGGGTTTCTCCGCCTGATGCCTGGGTTTCTCATTGGGTGTTCCTCACGAACTGTGGTCATAATCGGGTGGCTTGGCTGTTGTTGGATTTAGCTACATTGCGGACTATTTGGTTAGCCCGGAATGCGGCCATTTTTCGGCAACAACACTCACGATCGGATGATCTTTTTCACCACAGCTTGGTCCGGGCAGGGTGGTGGTTTAAGAGGACCAATCCATCTTTTCCATATACTGGTGGAATGTTGTTGGCCCGCCCCGAACCTATGCGGTCTTGGCGTAGTGTCAAGAACCTGCAGCTGCATTTTTCCTAACTTTTGATGTTTTTACTACCTTATTTCTGCATGATTGCTTAATGTGTAGTGTTTAGGGATCTTTTTACACCCGAGTCAGGGGTGGTTACTGCTTTTTGTAATGCTGCTTTGGTAGTTTCTGTGATTTCAATGAAGAATATTGATTAGCGGCAAAAAAATCTACTCTGCTAGATCATTCCTGTGAGGATCGACATTGGTGGATGTACAACCAAAATGGCAGCTACTCGGTTAAGTAGGGAAGATCCTTCATATATTCCCAACTCGGTGTGTCCATCTCTAAACCTTATATTTGATTTTCATTAGTTCCCTATAAAGTAGTGTGGTTGTGGCTTGCCATTAACCATGGCATTCCTACTAAGTAGTGTGAAAGGGGTATCATTCCTTTGGCTGAGTCCATCTGTAGTATGTGCTGCCGCACATTGAATCCAAAGATCATTTATTATTTCATTACCCCATAACATAGATGGTATGGTCTAATATTTGCAGATGGTGGGGGCATCCAGTGGTGCTTTGCTGGCAGTCTAGAGACTTTTCTACTTCAATGGACTTACCTGTCTCCAGTCACTTGCAGTAGATACTGGTGGTTTGTCATTGGCATTGCCACTCTGTGGACATTATAGATTGAGAGGAAAAGAGAATTTTCCAAGGGATTAACGTAGATGTTGAGAGATTGGTGGACTTGGCTCTTGCTTGGACAATTTTCTAGATCAGAGCTTTACATACTGATATTCCTATGTTGAGACTTTGAAGACTCGAAAGGCCTGAGACAGAAATTTAAGCTATTGGATTGTTCCTAATATATATTTTTTGTTACTATATCTAGTTTCCAGTTATGATGGTGCAGTTTAAGGTGTGTATTTAGGCACTGATGTAATTTCAGTTTCCTTTACGTGCATACTGCTATGTAGAGTCTGATGCAATTATTTGTATATATCATCAACAAAGCATTCGTTAGCATAAAAAAAATCCACGTCAGTTCCAATCCCTATAGGCAAGGCATCTACAAACCTTCCATCCTGACCAAAAAGAAAAAAAAAAAAAGGAAAAGATTTAGTCATATGCATGTACTTTTTTTTTATGCTAACAATATACTTTATTTATAAACATAATCTGGAACATATATACAAGGTGCACCCAATGCAGGGCATGTACACAGAATCATAAAATTACCCTAAGACAGGTACAGAAAGCACAACACTAGAGACCACTACACTAGGCAGTTGCACTAAGGAATCGCCAACTGAGAGAAGTTATGCCTTGGGCCCCTCCATGACCTTACAGTTTCAGAGTGTGAGATCACCAAAGAAGCGTTATAAGGGAAATCGAGCTGGCAAGATTTAATCCATAGCAAGGAATGGGCAAGGATCAAATCAACCACTTTATCAACTTCAGATGTCGTATGCTTGAAAATACGTCTGTTCCTTTCTAACCAAATTCCCCATAATGTGGCAATACCAATGAGGAACCAAAAGGCACGACTATGTGCAAAGGGGGATTGGAACCGCCGTTAAAATATGACATCCTCCAGACTAGCAAGAACACACCATTCAATGCCCCACCATCTACAAATCTTGCACCAAACACTCCAACCAAAGGGACAAGTTAAGAGTAAGTGCTCCCTGGTTTCAAGTTTCACATTACACATGCAACAAATAGAGTTAGCCAATGTGATAATACCCCTGTACCTGAGGACATCCATAGTGGGTATCCCATTATTCAAGGCTAGCCACAGCCAACACTCCGTCTTCAAGGGTGACAGAGCAAACCAAACGAAGGGCTTGGATCTCTTTGGACCGAGAATAGAGTAAACAAAGCTCTTCCTGTTTTGATCGAGTAGGCACCAGCTTTGTCAGTTGTCCAAATTCTGGAATCATCAGAACGAGGCTGTAGAGAGATTCCTGCAGTAATCGACCTGATCTCCTCCAAAGAAGCCATCTCCCAATCTCGGAGAGGGCGCCTCCAATAAGTGCACCATCTGGGTTGTTGCTCAACCCAGAATAGGCAACACTGCAAAGACGCATGCTGACACAAAGACAAAGAGAATAGACGAGGAAAGGCGTCTTTCAGAGGAACACGACCAGACCAATCATCAAACCAAAATAACACATAACAGCCGGAACCCCATCGAATGCTTGTGCCATGAAGTAAAGGCACACCAGATTGACTATCTGAGGTCCTTGATAGCACGATGTCTCGCCAAGTTAATGAGCAGTTCTGTAATGGGAAAACAGGGTAGGGAATGGACGCGTGGACTCCGTGTTTTCCAGAAACCAGTTCCTTCCACATCCCACTTACAGGGGAGTTGTACTTCCAGAACCATTTAAATAAAAGACACTGGTTCATAAGAGGGAGATCGATGATGCCCATACCTCCACATTCTTTTGGAATGGAGATTTTGTTCCACGCCACAAGACATGCCTTATTAGATCCTTCCACGTCATTCCAGAAGAAATGCCTGATGAGGGACTTCAACTTATTGGCAACAGCCACTGGCAGTTTAAAGAGGGACATGAAATAAATCGGTAACCCACTGAGGACCGACTTAATTAAGGTGACTCTCCCACCAAGTGATAAAAACTTCCCTTTCCAGCCTTTTAATCTCTTCTCGACTTTGTTCAGAACAGGATGCCATGTCGAGACTCGCTTCATATTGGCCCCGAGTGGAAACCCAAGATAATTGAAGGGGAAATTCTCCATTCTACTGTGTAGTCTACCAGCAAGCGACTCTGATTCACGTTGCGGAATGCCAATTCCCACCAGACTACTTTTAAAAAAATTGATATGTAAACCAGAAAGTGCTTCAAAAATTCGAAGACAACGTTTCAAGTTTAACAAACAAGGCAACTCAGCTGGAGAAAATAGGATTGTATCGTCGGCATACTGTAGTACTGAAACAAGGAAATTATACACCATAACCGGCTTGATCAGGCCCAAAGACGATGCCTTGGAGAGAATGACTGCTAAACCTTCCGCTGCTAAATTGAAAAGGAAAGGGGAGAGAGGGTCTCCCTATTTGAGGCCTTTAGACATACGAAGCTCCTCCATCGGGGATCCGTTGATTAGAACAACCATTCTGGAGGAAGACAGACATTCAAAAATCCAAGCTCTCCACCTCTGATCAAACCCCATAGCGTCCAACACCAGAATCAAATACCCCTAATCTATAGAATCATAGGCCTTCATGAAATCGATCTTTCAGAATACAGACTTGATCTTTTTAGACCTGAGGGTGTGAACCACTTTGCTTGCAAAGAGAGCACTGCCCATAATGCATCTTCCTTCAGTAAAAGCAGTTTGTTGCAATCCAACCAAGTTCGACATTACTTTTTTCAGTCTCAGCGCCAAGAGTTTGGAAACAATCTTATAGAGGCCGCTAACCAAAGTAATTGGTTTGAAGTCATCAAGAGAGATTGCACCCGATTTTTTGGCGATAAGTGATATATAACCAGTTTTTGATCCTTTAGGAAGACTAGCTTTCTCAAAGAACTGCATCACCATATCCTGAATATCGAACTTTATAAAATCCTTCCATTTCTTGTAAAAAAAGAAGGAAAATCCATCAGGCCTAGGGGCCTTGGAGCTATCACAGTTCCACACAGCTTCTTTAATCTCATCCAATGTGAAAGGACTTTCGAGCATCTCAGCCTCCACAGGATTCAGTCTCTTAAATTCCAAGTACCTTCTCCTACAAAAGCAACAAAGCATGCATCGCTTCTTTTCCCAAGCCTCTACTGTTTGTAAATAATTATTTGTATATATCATCAACAAACCATTCGTTAGCATAAAAAAAAAAATTCACGTCAGTTCCAATCCCTATAGGCAAGGCATCTACAAACCTTCCATCCAGACCAAAAAGAAAAAAAGGAAAAAGATTTAGTCATATGCATGTACTTAACAGTACATCTTTTTTCATCTACTTTATAATCTATATTTCTCCAAGTGATATTCTTATTTTATAAAAATGCACAAAAGTTTTTATTACTTTGTAAAACGTGTGACACAATGCGGGCAAATTGAGGTTTGGTGTCTGTGAAAGCCATAATAGTAACACAAATGTAAACTCTTATAAGTGACCCTCAACTCCGCCACATCGAGCTTGCTTTGTCCTTCGATGGCTGGCTAAGATCAACATCAACTACCACCCGAACATACCGGCCACTCTCTACGTTCTGTGTCTTGATATCCATCTTGATCGGGATACCCATAGTCGCCCTAGGGTAAAGATAATTCGTGGATGATATCTTGAGGGTTCAAGATCAGAAAACCGAATCCAGACCATTGTCCTAGCAATCTTCCCTGCTGTAGCGCGGAAGTGGGGAGATTACAATTACACAGAGAGTACATGCCCAAGATTCTGCTAGGGGCCATTGAGTAGGACATACATCCGATCCTTCGACTTCTCGGAAAAAAAACAGTATAAAATTTATTAGCAAGGTCAATAACACTATAAGCCTCCTTTGATTGCTATAGAGTTTGTATTCTTGAGCAGGGAGATTTGTGCCGAAAAATTTCACGATTACTTCTTTCTCCCATGACTTATCCAAGCATTTCTTGAAAGGCTCTGAGAGTTCAAAGGGCAAACCATATTTTCCTTTGAGAATGATTTTTCTATATCCATAAATATTTATTTATCCAACAAATTTAAATTAAATACTTCTAAATTCATTTTTTTTGTCCCTCATCAAGGCATTACTACTTTATATTTATTTTCTTTCAATATGGTAACAAGCAAAGGTGAGTGTTTGGTTGTTTGGTTCGGTCATCCTAAATTTTGGTTTGGTTTTCGGGTTGACCGAACTTCTACCAGGCTATTTGAACCAATGTTCGAATCCCAAAGACTCAAAGGCCGAATAACCAAACTTTCTTTGGTTAAGATAGCTATTAACCGAAATGTCTGAAATTTTGTATAATATAGTACGCTATTCTTTTCAATTTCCTGAATAAATATAAACCATCCCGTCCCATTTTAAAAGAAAATAAATGTAAGATAAGACAAAATATAATCAATATTTTCAAGTTCATTACATTCAAACTTAAAAAGATAATGAATAATTCATATCAATATCATGATTTTTTTTCTATTTTTAGCATAAAAAAGTTAAAATTATGATTTTTTTATGCTATATCAATATCTTGATAATAAATCCAAACATTCAACATTGTCATTCGTGATTCACAAGATACTAATTTAGGCAAGACAATTACAATAGTTTTAAAACTGTAAAAAACCAGGAACCAGAAAGGCAAAAAGCCAATAAACCATTCATGAATTGTCATTTCGCTTTTTCTCCAGTCCAATTAGGAATTTCATGCAGTTGCATACAGAAAGTTTTATTGCACTTCTCATTTTCTCTCTGAAAAAAGAAAGAATCAAATTGGCATTGAAATAATTCAATAGCATATTAGTCCACACATGACAACTAAGAAAGAAAAAAAAGATAAAATTGATATTAAAATAATTCAATAGTATAGTAAGACATCTGCCGTATGTGTGGTTGTTGCTAAAATTAGGGAATTAGGGATTTTTTTTTTATACTGAGTTAGAATGAGTTAATGATTCAATACAAATAAAATAATTGATATCCAATTTATTTTTTTCTAAATTTCCACTACCTTTTTGGTTTGTATGTAGTGTCGTGTAAAGTCAAATTAAAATTGAAACAATGGCTTAACATGCATTGAGTTGGATTATTATTATGGGGATAAATTTGTGTAATAATTGTTTGAAGCCCTATTATTTTTTAAATTCTAGCCCGATTGATTCTTCGGGTTGTCTGAAATTTATTTAAGGATGACCAAATCAAATTTTTTTAGAATTCGGATTTGACTGTCCAAACCAAATTTTTAAATTTTGGTTTGGGCTTGGCCGAAATTCGTAAACTTTGGATTAAATATCGGTCTAATCGGTCTGTTTGGGTTCCGAACTCACCGCTATAACATGTTATTGTGCTACCTGATGGTGGGGAGATAAACCTGTGGAGCCATAGTGCCCCCATCCAAATTTTGCAGAGTATGCTTATTTTAAGTAAAAGCAGCTTTGACAAAAAAAAAAAAAGAGTAAAAGCAACTACTTATTTTGGATGTTGAGACTGGTATGTGGACATAATGGTGGCTAGGGTTTAGTTGTGAAACCTAATGGCAAACCACGCCTTGTTCTATTCGAAATCCATCGTCCGTACATTTGGATAGAATATTAATAAAAAATGTAGAAAAAGACAAGCAACATAATGAAAAGTGCTTGCTCAGTTTGGTGTATAGCCTGCAACCCTGACACTCGAATAATCCCCAACCTTACTTTTTGCTTCGAATCATGTGACCTACATATATTAATCCTTTCCCTTTCATCTTATGTTATTATTTTGGTCGTCAACGCAACGTAGGACTAGCCTGCATTGGATGATAACACAACACAATCTTGTAGGGCCTAGAGCTTTATTTATCCCAAAGGAACAAAACTTCTCTACATCATACATGTGTTTTTCAGCAATACCATGAAATCACCGAAGAAATCCACACAAGACCTTGGCACCAGCAGGAGTTACGGGACCTTTTCATTCAGCGAATACGTTAAGATTTTTATGACACTTTTACCCTCCATTATTTTTCTTATTTTTAGAGGGAGAATACAAATTAGCTACGTAAGGAAGGAATCTTGTTTGTATAAGACTCCAAAAACAAATATTATCTTTTCCGTTCTCAAGTAGTACTAAGTAGGAAATTCAGTTATCAATGCCATAAATGCTCATTGTATTGTTCGGAATGAAGATAATAAAAAAAAATTTTTGGGTTTGTCCAAGTGGTAAGCGATTTGCTTCCGATTAAGCGAGGAGGTGCGCAAGGATTAGTCGGGAAATGCTCTGTTTGCATTTAGAAGATTGAGTTTTGGGTATAATATAAAATTCCCACAAAAGTATTAATTACTTTGCTATTTTATAATTTTACCCTTATATACATTTATTTGTACTTCTTCATAAGGTTTAATATGTAAGTTTCAATTCAATAATTTTAAGTTTCTTTTCTTTTCACTTCTAAGCACATAAAAAAAACACACACACACAACATTTAATGTAATTTTACAGCATAAAGTCCTAGAACACATTTTTTTTTTGTCGAAGGTCCTAGACCACATGTGACCAGGACGCTACTAATTTCTTATGAGACAAAGAGGCAACACGGCCAGATGTGCACCATTCATTTCCATTTCTAAATCCACCCCCAAAAGATATATAGTAGAGCATCCTATAATTAAGTTTAACTGAAATCATTTCTATAGTTTCATGACTCTCCTGTTTAGAACTTTTTGGTTTGTACTCATTTATTTGAATGTTCAGAGAGATAAGAGCTTGGAACTAACTCCGGGGACCAGAAACAAACCAATAATAGTATTTTTTTTCTTTTCGGGGGGTGATTTTATTCCTGCCCAAGTAAACCAGCGCAGAAATAGTTGAAGAACTAGATAGTAAACATAAAAAGAATCATGAACCAATTACGTCTAATATTTTTTTGCTATCATTTTCTACTTTGTCCTTTCATCTAAAAGAAAACAAAAAGAAGTACCACAACCAAGATGGCAAGTGGGATCGATGCTATTGCATTAGTATTGCCTTTAAAATTGTAACATGTTATCGTGCTACCCAGAGGGAGATAAACCAGTGGAGCCCAAACGTCCCATCCAAATTTTCCCATTATGTTCTAGATGATCTTTTTCAACATTTCCTTATGGATGTTAAGAGTGGAAAGTGTGAGCACATGTGGCGAGGGTTGGTTTGAGGGGTAGGGTTATAGTTCTTGGGTTGTCCCAGTGTCTTCTTTTTCTTTCATAGTTATGTTCCTGGTCTATGGCTTCTTAACTTGTGGTTCTCTAATATTACATCAGTGAATCAATTTAAGAAAAGTGGCTACGCGTCCGTACATTCGGATAGGGACATCAATAAAGAATGTGGAATAAAGACAAGGAACATAAATAAAAAGTGGCTGCTCGGCTTGGTCTAACCTGCTATCTTAACAATCAGATAGTCCCCAACGTTACTTTTTTGTTGGTCATGTGACTTGCATATATTGTTCGAATCCTCCCCCTTTTACTATGTTAGTATTATATTATTTCGGTTGTCAAAGTAAGAGGTATTTCATTTTGACCGGGGTGCTGGCCGTTGAGCCCGGGTGATTCTCCGAAACTATGACGCATAGTAGGTGAGGGTGTCTGCTGGTGCCCAATCCCATGCCCGAAATTCAGTAAATCGGGATTGCTATTTTGATGGTGGAATGTCGTCATGAGGAGGGTCTAATGCCAGGATGTAATCGGTATTGACCAGAGCCTGGACCGACGGGGCGATAATGACACCACTGATGCCGCCTTTTTCAAGACCGGGGCCTAGACTGTCGGGCGATGATGACACCACTGATGATGCCGCCTTTTTCAAGGAAAAAGAAGTATTTTCATTTTCATCATTCTTAAAAAGCTAATTAGATAGTTACCCAATCCCGGGGCCTTTCGACCCAAAAAAAAAATCCAGGGCCTAAAACATTATTTATTCCATAAACTTAGGACGAAAACTTTGTTCTCTTTCTTTTCGGTAATAAAATACTTGTAACAAATTGCAATCAACCGAAACCTTGGCACCAGCAAGCCGGAAGGGCACTTGTTTGTTTTATCAGACCATGTTATGCTTGGCACTTTTATTGACACTGGAAAAAGAAGTATTTTCATTTTCATCATTCTTAGAAAGCTAATTAGATAGTTACCCAATCCTGGGGCCTTTCGACCCAAAAAAAAAAAATCCAGGGCCTAAAACATTATTTATTCCTTAAACTTAGGACGAAAACTTTGTTCTCTTTCTTTTCGGTAATAAAATACGTGTAACAAATTGCAATCAACCGAAACTTTGGCACCAGCAAGCCGGAAGGGCACTTGTTTGTTTTATCAGACCATGTTATGCTTGGCACTTTTATTGACACTTCTACCCTTCGCTCCAATTTTTGTATGCTTTTATTAGAACACATAAATTTATCATCAATTGAAAAAAGATCACCACAACTCTCTCTTCTATGGTGCCCTCTTTTTAGAAACAGAGTATCTTTCCTATCTTCAACTCCATCATTATGGTTCTTCTCTCTTTGTCAATTTCCTCCCTGCCAAACATTAGGTTAAAGTGTCTCCTTTTTTCTTCCGCAATATCATAAACACAAAGTCCAACCTAGAAATTGTTATAACTATCTTGTGCTTTCTACTTTGGCTTTCGCCGAGAGTTTCAATAAATGGAAGGCTACAAGGAGAATTAGTAACCCCAGCTAGATTTTTTTCCTCTTCCATTAGCTTTCATGTTTTAGTGTTGGTTAAGTGTCCATGTTATTTATCATTATATGAGTCGAGTAGCCTGCCAAGACCTGTCATTTTTTATGAAAATGATATTTTATTGATGATTAATACTGAAAATTTCTAGAGTTAGCATGTCATCGAAACAATGACATTAGCTAGCCTGGGTACACCAGTTAAGTGAATAGTTTGAAAGCTATCACCATGAAAGTGATTACACCAGACCTATTTTACATTTGACTCCTTGTCATTTTTAATGCTATCAGCACAATTGAGCAGATCACTAAGATTGTAAGGAAAATTGGTTTGTTTCACTTGATCCATGCTAAATTCCTGACAAGAACAACATCGAATGCTTTCTCCCGATCCATATCTTTTCCTTCAAAGGTCTTTTTATCTGTTGAGCCAAAGGCCCCAAATGTTGGCGAATAGGATGATCATCCACGACAATTTAGTTGAGGCCGATCCTGCAAGTTCAGACCATTGAACAAATAGATCCTCGAGCAGTGGCGGCGCCTCGGGGGGGCCATGGCCACCCCTAGGCAACGGATTGGTATAATTTTAGTATAGACATTGCATGAAATGTGACTTAGTTTGGTGGAAAAAACACTCATCTTCTTACAGCCAGCCCGAGTTCGAACCTTGCCTTCCCTTTTTTCTTTATTTTGGCCCCCCTTGCAAAACTGTTCTAGCTTCGTCATTGTCCTCGAGGGTCCTTGGCATGCACTTCCTAACCCCCCACCACCAACAAATTTTAGACCATAGGAGCCAAGTTCTCCTACAATAGAGAAAGAGATGGTCCCTGCATTCGATATCATCCTAACAAAAACCACACATAGAGTTCTGAATAGAAATAATACCTCGAGACAACAAAGAAGCTTTAGTAGCTAACCCATGATGGAATGCCATCCATAAGAAACACTCTACCTCGGGTGGTACAAGGCCAAGCCATACATATGGTATTTCGATATGCGATGGATTTGTTGCCAATAATGCGCTGTAACCGTCTTTTGAAGTATACTGCCCATTCTTGTTCCTGTTCCAGCACCAGAAATCAGTCCCATTTGCTATAAGTCGTAGTTCAGATAACTTAGCATTGATTAACTCTACTTCCTCCTGTTCCCATGAGAATAACGACCTCCTTCACTATATATCAACAACCCACCTTCCTCCAACCAGGCGCGCAACCTCCTTAACTACCAGATCATGATGAGTGGCAATAGAAAAAAGTCTTGGATAAGAAAACTTTAAAATCTCACCTTCTAACCAGCTGTCATGCCAGAATTTACAATTGTTACCATCCCCCAAAAAGATTCTGATCATACTCCAAAGAACCCTCATTATCAAAGTCCTCTCCTGAATTCACCAAACCCCGCCATACTCCAGATGTTCTATTGGACACAAAGGATGGCCATGACGCCAACCTTTAAAGGGCTCAAGAGAAGCTAGCATGATGCTAGCACTGAACGGGAATCGAGGGTGCAAAGTTTAAAACTACCAAAATGCTCTAGTGACCAGCAAATCAAACAGTAGGTCTACATGCATCGGTTTGTGGGAGAAGATTAGTGCATTTCGGGACAACCACACGGTCCAGATAATAGCAAGGCCAAACAGAATCCAAGCTTCCTGAGAGTTTCAGGCACTAGTAACATGTGGCTAGAGAAGAAACCACACAATAAAACTTTTTGGGCAGACCCAACTAACATCCCACCATTTACAGAGACGATGCCATAGCAAAGCTGAGACATGACAGTGAAGGAAGAGATGATCAATATCTTCTGGGATAGTACCACACTAGGCACATAAAGAGTCATTTGCACTAATAATTCCTCGACACAAGAACTCAGTTCGCGTTGCAATCCCTTCGTTGATAATCCAACAGAGGAAACTCTCGATGTGAGGGGGCGCAACAAACAACCAAGGGAGTGGTTGTGGGTTGCCTATACCAGCACACAGAGACAGATATGCACTTAGTACTGAATTTTTTTTGTGACTATCTCTACTCCAAAGCCAAGAGTCTTCACCGTACTATGTGACCAGCTCCTTCAACACCTCTAGGATTTTTCTACAGGTACCCCACTCCCAAGGGTATAAGGGACATGACCAAGCAACACCAACATTAGGCAATAGATAGTTACTTTGGAGAACGTCCAACAGAGGAGTATTTTTAAAGTTGGACTTAAGGAATAACCGCTGGTGTATTTATTTCAAACAACCCAAGGAGGACCAGGTGTCATGCCATAAGAAGACTATTAACCTATTGCCCACTTATAATAGTAACCCTGTCTGCAAAGCTACTCAAGCCTACATAACTGCCACTTTTGATTATATTTCTCCACACAGGAGATGCTTTTGAAGTGTTTAAAATTTGGAGTCAAGCAACAACCATTTAGACCACATTTTGCACTTGTAACCTGTTTCCACAACACAGCACCAAGACTATGATACTTCCATAGCCTCTTGAAAAGAAGACATTGATCCTTCATTAACAAGTTCTCCATTCCCAAACACCCATTCTTCTTTGGGGTAGTAATTTTCTTCTAGGCCACTAAACACAACTTTCATTTTTCTCCTACTCTACCCACAAGGACTGCCTTTGTATATGAACCAACTTCTTCGCAACCGCCAGCGGTAAATTAAGCATGGATAAGTAGTATAAAAGTAAGGAGGATAAGATCGATTTAAAAAGTACCAGTCGCTCGACAAAAGATAAGAGTCTTCCTTTCCATGAATGTAATCTGATGCAAAATTTTTCTATTACTAGGGCCCATTTTTTAGTAAGGTGCATATTCATCCCCAAAGTAGCCCCAAATATACAAACGAGAACTTCTCCACCTTACATAGAAGGCCGCTAGCTAGCATATTAACCGCTGAATCCGCCATATTTATACCTGCCGGTCCATGTTTATAGAAATTAATACAAAGGCCAGAGAGAATTTCAAAACAGCGAAGCACTCTCTTCAAGTTGAGTAAGGCATCCTGATTCGACGAAGAAAATAATAAGGTGTAATCGGCGTATTGTAGCACTAACACAGACATGCCATGCACATCAATCGGTGCAACTAGCCTGCGAGATACTGCCATTTTAAGTAGGAAGGCAGCCCTTCAGTGGCTATTAGGAAAAAAAAGTGGGACAAGGGGTCCCTTTGATTTAAACCTCTTTGCATATTGAACTCTATAGTGGGGGAACCATTACTCAAAATAGGAAGGGATGACGACTGTAGACAGGCATTAACCTAAGACAACCACCGATTCCGAAACTCCATCTTTTCCATAACTTGAAATAGATAATCCTAAGATATAATTTTCAAAAATATAATTTCCATACCACTACTTGTGATCTTGATGCCTTCAAAGAGTGTATCACCTTAGAGGAAACCAAATTACAGTCCAGAGTATTTCATCCAGCAATGAACCCGGATTGAGACTGGTTGATCAAGTGCCCCATAATCAGTTTGAGCCATTCAAGAAGGATCTTGGAAATAATTTTGTAAAGGTCATGAATCAAAGTGATAGGCCTGTATTCATCAAAAACCTCTGCTGAAACTTTTTAAGGAATAAGGGTAATATATATGTAGAAGTAGAGCCTTTGGGCAGATTTCTTGTGTCAAAGAAGTTCTTTACCATATCAAGCATGTCCTCTTTTAAAAAATCCCAACACTTCTTATAAAATGAAAAAACTTAAATCCATCCGGCCCCAGAGCTTTGGTACTGCCACAAGCCCAAACTACACCCTTAATTTCATTCAAAGAAATCAGGCGTTCTAAGGATGAAATCCTGGCCTCAACGAGCTGCCAGAAGAACAAAGTGCCAATACCCTGTCTGTATGGGTTATCGACATGATACAATTAAGAAAACAAATTGATTGCTCTTTTTTAATCCCAATCGGATCATAGATTTCCCTGTTGCCTACTTTTACGTGATGAATACCCTTCTTCCTTCCTCTATTATAAGCAAAAGTGTGATAAAAATTTGTATTGCGATCCCTCAATTGGCCCCAGGAAATCCTTGACTTCTGCCTCCATAAAATTTTTCTTTGTTTTTCTCGTGCAAGTAGGTTGACTCTGGAATTGGCCAACACTTTTTTCTCCTGTCCCGACAATTCTTGCTGTTCAAACAGTAATTCCACCTTGTCCACCTTATTTTGTAATGCTTTTACTTCATTATCAACATTACCAAAGACTTGCTTATTCCACTATGCAATGTTCATTCTTAACCTACTCATCTTTTTCAGCAAATAAAACTTCTCCAGTAACTCTTTTTCAACTGATATCCATATCCTATGATTAATCTCCATAAACTTCGGATAGCTCCACCAATATAAAAGAGACCGAAAAGTTTTAAATCCCCAATTTATCCGTTTTTAGGACACCACTAGAGGCCAATGGTCTGAGTACCCACGACTAGCTGTTTGGAGAGACAAGAATGGGAAAGCAATGCTCCACTCAACTTCTTCTAAGACCCTATCAATTCTACTAGCAGCAAAAGAATTGGCCCACGTAAATAGTCGGCTTGCAAGGGGAAAATCCAAGAGAGCTAGACGTTCTATAAACCGTCTAAGAGCACCTGCACTATGAATGTTCACTCTTCTACTCTTTCTTTCAGTTCCACTTAATGTCTCATTGAAATCTCCCACCACCATCCATGAGGAAGAGAAGGAAGACTTCATAGTAACCAGTTCCAACCACATGTTCATTCATTCCTAGAGGTTGACTAAAGCATATATACAACAAAGGATGAAGCTTGTGTTTAACTGATTTATTTTCCCCTCCATTAGAATCCAACGTTCTCCCTGAGCTCTCTTTATGCACTGGAAGTCATCTTCATCCTACAAGAAAACCGAACCCCCCGGCATAAACATGAGAGTCAACTGCTTGAAAATTCAAATTAGGTTGAGATCATAATTTGCAGGACCATGACTGATCAACTAATTGTAATCTCGTATCACAAAAAAAAAATAAAGTTGGCTGAGTGTTTTAGGATCAACGATTGTAAGTGTTTAATTTCCGGTCCATACACTACTCCCCTAAAGTTCTAGTAGAGGAGGCTAAACATTAGCATGGGAATGACTCCATTCAAAGACGTTCTTTTCCACCAAAACTTTGGCCATAGAAACCAATTTTTGTTGATCTCCCACAGCTTCCCAACCCAACATATTTCCCACATTGATAGTCTCTATAGCCTTCTGTTCTGAGAAAGAAAAATTTAGTTCTAGTAGGGGTTCCTTCTAGCTTAGTCTTATGCTAACCCTTCGAATAACTATTGGTGGATGATTCTAGTGAGGCAATGCTTCCATTTTTAGTTATCTTCTTCAACGTTCTCCCCCTATTCACCCTGACAGATTGTATCGCCGTAGCAAGTTTTTCGTTTTAAAAATTTGGTATATTACAAGTTAGAAGAGTTGTAATCCTGGGGCAAGCCACAACTATTAGACCAGGAGGATTCAATCCTCCACTTAGGGCTGACGGCCGGGAAGGAATATTGTGGGCCTGGGGCCGACTTAGGTGGAGTGGCTGTATCAGAAGTTTGTAAATCACTATCCTCATATTCCGCTTGGGGACCAAAGGAATTGAAGGTTGGTAAGATATTTGAGTTTGAATTCGCAGCAGATCCTGTTACACTGATAACAAATAGGAGTTAAATGAGTCCTCCCCTAATTAAGGGAATTTTGTGAAGATCCTACCACAGAGAAAAGTCAACATCATGTTCAAAAGCTTTTCTTACTAGTTCCGGTTCCTTAGCTGTTAATGCCCCCTCTCCAAACGCCCCCTAATTAAGGGCATTAAATCAAACGAATCTGCCTCAGTCACTGGAGCCTCCTCCGATCTGCCTCCATCTTGCGTCCGGGGAAGGGGGTGAGGGGAGGAGATGGATCACATCATCTCCGGTCTCCAGGTATTCCTCAGGGATGACATGACCAGAATAAACCGAGTCTTCCTTATGTGATGCCAAACATCGCATAGAACAAGCTAGGGGGGGTGGCCTCCACAACATTGATCTGGTATTTGCGTCCTGCTACGATTACCTCTAACTTATTGTCAACTACACCACCCTGAGTTTTCAGTACCTCAATTCTTGCACCATTCGATCCCCCTACGTTGCTCAGTATTAGTGGCCACTCATATCAGCCTCCAGAAAATGGAGCCAATCAAGGTAAAGAATTCCTGGCACTATGCATTCAGACGAACCCCACGGATTATCAGCCAGCACCTCCGATTCCCTGCCCTATCGCCTGGCTGCCAAGGTTTGATTGATTTGAACCATAACCGTACTCAATCTGGGTACTGGGAAACCATGCAGTGCCCACACATAATGCACCGAGTCCATATGCGCGGGATCTTTTAGTTCGCCCACAGTGCACCGTGATAACCAGTAAAGTGTATCAGATGTTGGTATGAACATAATACCTATGGTGCTATTATGTGTAGAGAACGCGCTTGTAGAGTGTTGTGCCTCTTTCCCTGCAGAGTAATAGGTTTTTTTATAGTGTCTAACCTTAAACCCACGTGTTGCACTGGTAGGGGCCTGGTGTTCTGCAACGTTTGTCGGATATGCTTTCGCTCTCTTGCCACTTTCGCCTTTATGGACCCCTCCTCCACTGGATTCGGTTAACATCGTACAATAGCCTTTGTAGGTGGTTAATTACGTTTGGACCCCCTGAATTTAGGTTTATTTTTCAATAACCACTCGAACTTTTTTTTTCATCAATTCACCACCTGAACTCCCAATTTCGTTCCAATTGGTGCTTCCGTCCATGTGCCCATGAGTGCCGTCAGTGACACAAACGGAAGCCACGGATTTGCGCCACGTGTCCTAATCATGGCCGCCCATTTGTCCACTGAATTTATTTACAAATAAAACTAAAAAATTCAAACAAAAAATAAATAAAAGAAATAAATAAAGAAATATCGTTGGAAGAAATTTTTTTTTTCTCTTCTTTTTTCTTCTTCTTTTCTTTTTCTTTTCTTTTTCTCCTTCCTCGTCCTCGCTGCCCATTTTTTTTTTTCTCTTCTTCCTTTCTTCTCTTTTCTTTTTCTTCTTCCTTCCCCATGCTCCTCGCTCCTCCTCCTCCTCGACGCAGGGTCCCTAAACGATGACCGCACGGACAAGACGTGGCGGGACCCAACAGGAGAGGAAGTCGGCACCTTCAACTCCACTAGGAACTCCCTCTCTTCCTTGCCGTGGAGCTCCCCGACCCTGATTGATCCCGGCCCGAACACGCCCAGCCAGCTCGAAGCAGAATAAACCGTAGATAGCTCTGCTGGAGCCGAACCAGGGACGAACCCAAGTTGTAGCGTCACGTCTTAAACCACAAGGTTCAGGAATCCGCCCAGGTACTTGGCAAACATATCTTCGGCCTGCGCGTGGTTGTACGCGCTCAATTCCCCAAACCCAACAAAATGGACCGGGATCTCCAGGTGGGCGGCGGCGAACGCTTCAGATGAACCGAATTCCAGTGGGATGAGTTATCGTGACCATCAGAGAGGATAAGGATGGTGGAGACTGGGTTCTACTTACGGCGATCCTCGATGACTTTGGCCGCCTTCTTGAGCGCGTCGTTGACACTCAACGCCCCTTGGCCACTCCCGATTGCTTCCAGAATGCCTAATGTCGGGTAAGCCTGACTCCCATTTCTTTTCCTTGGTTTTCTACTCTTTTCTTCTTTTTATTTCGGTTGGGTTGTTGATGGGTTGTTTTGCATTGTGAACGGCTGGGCTTGTTGATGGCGGTGGTGTGTAGCCGTGTTGGTTGCGGGCTGGTGGTGTTCGGTCGGCTTGTTGCTTTGGGTGGCGGAATGATTGTTGCGCTGCCGTGTTGTGGCGGTGGATCCGGTTCCCGGTTGTGGACGGTGGCGTTGCTGTTGCTTGTGTTGTTCCAGGCAGCAAGGCTTAGGCTCGGCTTGGGTGTTTCCAGGAAGTGTTGTCGCAACGCTTAGGTTCTGTGCGAGATGTTGGGGTGCTCCGGGTCCGGTTCTGGACAATGTGGTTTTGTGATTTCCCGATAAGGATTCGAAAACTCTTCTTGAATTTAATTCATTTGATTCTCTATGGTTTGGTTGAATTGGATCGATTTGTGTATTTGTCGGAAATGGCAGATTGTTAGGGCTCGTTTTCGAGCTTTGGGGCATTTTCCGACGACTCGGGTTACGGTTCCGACGAGGACTATCGGGTCTGTGTTTTGGGGTTGGGGGAAGGTATGGGCAGTGAGGGGGAGGAGAAAGGAAAAGAAGGAAAGAAAAGAAGGAAAGAAGAAGAAAAAGAAAAAAAAAGGAAGAAGAAGGGAAGAAAAAAAAAAGAAAAAAAGAGTGGCTGTTGAGAAGAAGAAACGAGAAGAAAAAAGAAGAAGAAAAAAAAATAAGAAAGGAAGAAAGAAAAAAAAGTGTGGATGAAGAAGAAGAAAAGAGAAAACGAAAAAAAAGAAGAAAAAAATAAAGAAAAGAGAAAAAGAAAGTAGAGAAGAAAAATAAATCTATTTAACTGGAAAAAGATTTTCTGTAAAAATAAATTTAATAGATAAAATGGGCGGCCAGGATTAAGACACGTGGCGCAGATCCGTTGCTTCTGTTTGTGTCACTGACGGCACTCATGGGCACATGGACGGAAGCACCAATTGGAACGAAATTGAGAGTTCAGGTGATGAATTGATGAAAAAAAAAGTTCGA
Organism: Turnera subulata; assembly: GCA_028386065.3. Lineage (NCBI taxonomy): Eukaryota > Viridiplantae > Streptophyta > Magnoliopsida > Malpighiales > Passifloraceae > Turnera > Turnera subulata. Next base: position 37,021 of record JAKUCV010003389.1, on the reverse strand, counting down.
GTGGTTATTGAAAAATAAACCTGAATTCAGGGGGTCCAAACGTAATTGACCCCCTTTGTAGGTCTCCAATAATTATGATAATCATTCTCAATCAAAATATGAAGTTAGGCTAGAGCGACAAAAAAAAGGTCAGATTAGAGCTATTATTGGATTTTGTTTGGTTGAGTAAGAGATGCATTTTTTACTTGGATCCAATGTATTTCATATGGCACCTTGTGCCTCTAACTCTATATTTTTAAATGCCAAAATTTGCTATTTTATGTTCTGGATTTGTACTCAATTCAATTCAATGTTCGTTAAATAGGAAAGTCAAGGTGTTAAACCTGTTCGGAAACCCTAAATAATTTATATGCAAGCCAGAGTTTTTGATGCAAACTGGTGCTGCTTAGGCATAGCATTAGACGGGTCTGCATGTAATTAAGTGCTATTTATTTCGTATGAGACGAAAAGAGGCAACACCGCCAGATGTCTGCACCATTTCCATTTCTAAACGCACTCTCAAAATACATAAAGTAGAGCATCCTTAACTTAACTGCAGTTGGTTCTATAATTTCATGGCCTTGGTGTTTGGAATCCTTTTCTATTATCATAAACTCGTTTATTTGGATGTTAAGAGAGATATATAAGAGGTTGGAACTAGCTGTGTGGGGGAAAAAAAAACAAATCAATAATAGTATATTTTTTGGGGAGTTTTTACTTTCTAGCCCCGTCCTGGAAAAACATGGCTGAGATAGTTTGAGTAAGTATACAATAAAAACAAAAAAATTATGAACAAAAGGTGTGTCTCTCTCGTCTGACATCTTTTGGCTACCTTTACATCCAAATGGAAACAAAAAAACAAAATTGGCACAGTAACTGTGTCGATACCTTCTGCATCCTATGGATTTTTTTTTGTTTAAAAATAAAAGATCAAATATTATTATTTTTATAACATTAGGGCCTTCCCATTATTGTCGAGAGTGGATATATAATTTTATATTCCAATATTTTTTGGAAGCAAAAAATCATGATATGCCCAAAACCGGATGCTCTATCTTTCTTCACAAACCTTTTTTTTTTTTTTAATGCAAACGAGACATTTATTGATTACCAAAGCACAACATTTACAAAAAAACATAGGCTGCAGACTCGGAAGAAGTCCCAGCAAAGTCACCACTCAAAAAGCAATAAAACTAGACGCGCACACACCAGATCTATACAAGACTATTTGTTAAGATTTACCCTCCAGGACAAGGAGGTTGCAACGAGGGCCGCACCAGCTCCTAATTGTCTCTGCATTTGATAACACATAGGAAGCACCAAATGGAAAACATAACCAGTGCTTCACAAACCTAACCAGTGCTTCACAGCAGTTATAATCATTTCCTACACATAAAAGTAGTCTCTAAGTATCTAAAAAACCAAGCTTTGCACCTGCACTTCAAGCTCACTCCTCAGATCTTGCATCACGTCAACCAGAACCGCCAAGTCTTTGGTTTTATACTCCAATCAATAGGTGTAGTAGTTTTATACCTGATAGTATTTCTGTTTTTTCCTGGATCTTGTTTCTTTTTCTCCACAACATAAACTTCAACCTAGACTTTTTGAGATATGAGGATGAGGGACTTGGATTGGCAGATGTAATCACTACTTTTGGATGTCAGAGTTTTTGCAAAAGCTAACATTTGAGTAAATTTATGTCTTAAAACAAGTTTATACTAACCCTCTTTTTTTACAGTGTAACATGGCTACCCAGCTCGCATTAAGGAACCCCATAACGTTTGTTATACCGGAGGATTACCTTTCCCCGGACTCAAGTTTGCGGGTGAGCTTCAGTCCGGATTTATTCCCGAAATACTCCGATTCCCTCACTATCTCCATGCTGTGCTGAGACAAATACAAGATATACCTCATGATCAGAGGTACGTAATCCATCTTTAAACATTCGGGCTTTACTATTTTTAAATTCGTGTTTCCTTTAATTTATATTTTATCCATCTTCTTTTAAATTATGGTCATTAAAAGTATCTTTTAATCTTTTAAGTTGTATAAAAAGTATCAAATTCTATCATTGATATATTTTTAGGAAGCATATAAACTCTGTCATCATCCGTTCTCTTTAGCTTCTTCGTTAGCAGTAATAAGGACGGAAATTATGACTCCTCCTAAATAATGAATTGCGAGAGAAAAAAATCTGTCCTTGAAAGAAATAGTAAAGACCAATAAAAATTTTATTAGAGATAATTTTATTAAAAAAAAATACGAAATCAAGTTGGTGGAGTTTTGTGACAAGCATGCTCTCCCTAATAACATCATGCCCAATCTTTATGAGTAAGGACCACCTGTATTCTCCATTTTGTTTGTATAAATGGTCTTGATTTATATTTTTCACATCCTCACAAGATTACAATTTTACTACAATATATTTTTCATATCCTCACAAAATTACCAATCAACTAATTAGGAAAATAGTATACAGCCTATAATCTGTGTATTCTACATATTTGAGCTCATAGTAAAATTCCATATTCATGGATTGCTAAAATAATACAAAAAAGAGATGACTGTCTTAAATAGATAAAAAGAAGAATATGATGATTAGCTGTTTATATCCACATGTTAAAGTTCAGCTTCAGAGTTTACTAATGCAAAAACTTATTAACAAACAAATTAAAATTACAAAATACAGGACTAGTGGCACACATTAACCATAGGCGAGAAGGATCATAACATTTAACAGTACATGTCATCTTCAATTCCTAAAGTTCTTCTCTCCATAGGCGTGAAGGCACCAGCAACAGTTGCTCCTCTCCAAAGTCCTTCTGCAAGTGCTCCAATCCCTTCCTCCATATTTGACATCCTAGGAATCCATGTGCAACAATTATGTCATGAGTACAGAAACACAAGTGCGCAGTATCGCGTTTTTTTTTTTTTTTTTTTTGATAAGAAGAGAATTTTATTAATGATTCAAATGTATACACAAAAGCCATCCAGAAGAAAACTCAGACCAGAAACATAGTCTGGTCACTATATACCCAAGCGCACAAAGCACCACCTGATTTAAGCCCACCGTAGATTACAACTAACCCCATGCAAGAATTTAAATCTATCAGCAGTATCACTTGGCACAAGTTTATAGCACATGTTAATGCCAAAATTAGGAACCTTCAAAATGTCAGACGTAGAGTTTGTTAATTTGAAACCTAATAATTCTTGAAGTGCAATTCACTTTCATTGGAGTCGGCATTTTGGGAATCTGAAAGTCAATGTTCATAGAAACCAAAACTATGTGAATTGCATGCAAATAGTAAGATCATGAGTACAATTGAAATAAGTGGCTATTCTTATAGTATTTGGTCATCACCACAATTCATTAAACGGACCACCATATAATAGATATAATTAGTGAGGTATTCAAGTTGAAAACTCAATAATTTCTATTGCTGAACCACATCATTATAGCAGAACAATTCCATAGTTTCTATCACAACTTCAAGAGGCAGTACTTTTGCCCACACCAGATTGCAGGAGTCTAGAGTACATCCAAAAACTATATTGATAACGAAGGAAGTTAATGTTACCTAATATCTATTGAAAACGCCAGTCCGAAGTCGAGGAACTAGATAAGCAGCTTTTTCCTCTGCTAGATGAGGTGAAACTAAGTAGTTAGAAATGAAAATACAAATCCAATGATAGAAACTATGGAATTGAGGACAATTGAGGAAGGTCCAAGACTCTGATACTCTTCAACTTGGTTAAATAGTACCTTATATCAAGTATTATAGCCTTCCTGTTGAATAATGTGGAACACACATGTTAGATTTTGATACAGTGCGACAAAAAATTATCTAGTTAGGGAACTACGTTGTACCTCATCCATATGTAACACTACCAATTTCCGAGTGAATTTCCATCCAATATTTTCCATGCAATAGGGTTGGATGGAAATTTCCATCCAATTACCATCTAAGTACCATTTAAATTAATTTCCATCCAATCTCTATCCAAACTCCATTTACATGAATGGACCCATGTGCCACGCCGAGGAGTTAGGATGGCTTTGTGTTTTCCATCCACTTAGCATCCAATATTTCCATCAAGGAAAATGGCCCCACATTACATATATTTTCTTTCCATCCATTCTTTATCTAATAGTACATTGGATGGAAACAATGGGGCCAATAAATACTTTTGCTTCAAATCTTAGTTACCGAAACAATTTCGTTACTGACATTCCCCAACAATTCGTTTGTTAAGGTTGACAGCCAACAAATTTATTTCAGAACTAACGGTACCTACCTGACCACATCTTCATTTAAGAAAGGAAGGCTGCTATTAATGAGAACCGGTAAAATAAATAAATATGTGCTACTTCTCTTGGCTCTTCCTTTTTCAACTTGACGGTTCACTCTCTCTCATCTAGTTTTGATTTTGAGTTCACTATGATGTTGGCTTTTGGTTAACTAGAATGGCATTGAGAACTTGGACGTTTCTGTTAAACATTACAATCCCAAAGCTGAAAATGTTTATTCCAGTAAATGATGTTTATTCCAGATTTTGAGTTATTGTAATTTACTTTCTTGCAGTCTTACAAGCTTGGTATATTCATACATCCTGGCTTTCAATTACCTTTATATGAAAGGCCAAAATTTGGTTACAAAATTCTTTGGTGGAGGTCTACGGTGAAATGCAAATTACAAGTACAATTTTTCAAAACCGTCAATTAATTCCTGTGACTACCTTCCCTAATTTTAGCAGTCTACAAGCTGTGATATAATAATATACAATAAGATTGTTCTCTTAAACAAATTCATTTATGAACATTTGACGAAGCGTTTGGGGTTTTTTCTTAAATTTGAAGTTATTCATTCATCATAGTCAGAATAAGAGTCCTTATATTTTCATTATATTTTCAATTTAATTTTTGTATATATAGGAAAAATAATATTACTAATAATTACAAGTCATTAAATGGAACAAAAAATATATCAATTTAATTTTAAAAATCATCTCCTATACACCATAGAATACAATTATGTACATTTGATTTTGTAACTTTTTTTCTTATTTATAGTCAATATTTTCTCTTAAAATGATTTTTTATTAATTTTCTTTTTTTTTTATATCCGAATCCTACAAAACTACCCATTCTAAAACTCTAAAGTCTAACCTACAGTAAATCCCTTGGTTGAGATATTTTTTTGGTTTATCGAAATCTTAAAAACTATCTACAATACCCAAATCATCTTCAATCCCATCAATTGGGTGAAATCCCAAAATAATGTCACAACCTACCAAAATAATGACCGGTACCTTATCTTAGACAGTTATAACTATACATAAATAGTATATTCTATTACCAAATTTTAATTTATTTTCTTAAACAATTATTTTTAATTTGTGGTGTCAACGTTCCTAATTAATTATTCTTTGTTTTGTTAAAGTGATTTACTCCCTTTCAAAAAATTCTTGTTCCTTTTCTAGTTTAGCTTTCTCTCTCTTTTTTTTTTTAATAATTTAAGGTGGAGCAATTATTTTTTTTCTTATTTCAAACGCTCAAATTTAGTTGTTGATTATTTTTTCGGCATCATTATCATTTACATAAAAACATTATATTCTACAACTACCTTTTGAATTATTTAGTTGTACAAGAACTTTTAATTTTATGATCTTTACCTCTTTTCGTAAAGAATTTCTGTCAACAATTTTTTAATTTAAGATTATTATATTCTAAATTCATGTTTATCCTCTATTCCTTGGCTTTTTATTATTTATTCATTAATAATAGATGTAGTATTTTTTTGGTGAAAAGACGAGCAATCATTGTAATTCAACTAAGGGACACCCCTTGTTGAGCACATAGTATCATCCTGCACAAGCGGGAGCAACCAGGTAGGAAGTTATCCAAATACACATATCCATAAGGGCCATGTAGAATAATATTTTTCTTTGTTTCATCTTTTTAAAGTATAAATATTGTATTAACTTAGTTTCTCTGCCTTTATTTTTTTACAAATATGTATCTTTTTCATTTTAATCCTTAAAATTGTTATGTTTTATGATTTTTGAAGGTCATTATACACTTATTTCTTCTTGTCTTTTATATCATCACTCATGTGGATACATAGAATGGTGTTTGTCTATGATTATACTCTTATCAGAATGGATCTAATGATTTAAACACCTAAGACCAAAAAAATTGATTAAGCATCTTAATTACTATACACGCCTTGCCACAATAGAATCTTTTACATATATAATTTACAATGACCTAAATAGCAATGTAACATTAAATATTTTTAAACCGTAGCTCAAATATTTTTTTAATCTTATATTAATTACATCCGTCACATTTTTGTTGTCTCAAGGTAAAATAAAATTATAAAAGAACCAACACAGTTATGTTCCTTATAGCCTCTTTATTTGGGATGAAGTGAGTTGTTTATAAGTCATATATTTTATTGACCTGCACCTTGTTGTGATATTGGGATGATTCTTGAATAATTTTTTTATTAAAAATATTTTTTATATTGATTCTTGATTTTTATTAATTTTCAACATAAAATTTGTAATTTTTTATTAGAATATAGTTTAAATATTAAAAATTTGTATTTTTTATCCAAAGATAATTATTTTTCGTAAAAACAGCTTAATTTGTTTCATTTTTTGTACACAACCATGAACCATGTACAAGGCGCGGGCACAAGTGCTAAAATTCAATCTCTTCTCTCCCGCACAAAATGTGCAAACTAATTAGTCTCTCCCTCCATTATTTTTGGTTCAAAATTCCCTCCCTCCAATAAAAAAATTGACCGGACAAGAAAAACCCCACCTAAATGTTTGTAAAAAGATAAAGCCCTAATTGTCTCTCACTTTTACTCACTTTTTTTCATCCTCTCTATGCCGTTCTCTCCCCCACCCAATTGTTTATCCCCAACTACTTTCCCCCTCACTTTCTCTCATCACTCCACCGCAGCCTCTATTGCCTTGTGTGGCTCTAGTGCCTCTATGGTTCCACCCATACCAATCATTCCCTTCAATCCTCCATTGCTCTTCTTTCTCTCCATTTACGTTTCCTGCCCTTTTCCTGCTATATCTCTTTCTGGGTAAGTTGTGTTTTATGTTTCATACCAAATTAAAGATCAGTTTCAAGGATCTACCCTTTTTGTATTTGGATCTGGTGTCTTACCTTTCTTTTGTTGTTGTCTTAAATTTTTTCAGATTTTAATGATATCCGACACGGAGAGCCCTTTTCCTGCTATATCGCTTTCTGGGTAAGTTGTGTTTTATGTTTCATACCAAATTAAAGATCAGTTTCACGGATCTACCCTTTTTGTATTTGGATCTGGTGTGGTAAATTGTATATATTGTTTGGCTTTGTATTCCGGTTATGATACTTTCTCTTTTAAACCAGATATTTTTATGTTGTGTAATTGAATTTTTGTTTTCTGTAGGTTGGTGCTGCTTTAATATTTGAAGTTTAAATACTTATTTTCATTTGGGGTTATGCTCTGTATTTCTTTTACAGGTTGATGTGGTTTTGAATTTGAAGTTAAACGAGGTCGAAAGTAAAACTTGCCTGAGATCCAAAGTCAGTTTTTTTTTTTAATGAATCTAGAGTTATCCTGCTCTGGGTTGTGCTCTGTGTTCTTTTTACCGGTTGATTTCGTTTTGATTCGAAGTTATTCTGATCTGGGTTATGCACTGTGTTCTTTTTTACAGGTTGATTTCGTTTTGATTTTGAAGTTGAACATGGTCAAAGGTAAATTCTCTAAGATTTGTTTGACATGAGGTTTTTTCCTATGAAATTAGGATTTGGGTTATAACTACGGCGTTTAATTAAGTTTATGTGTTACTTTTGCAGGTTGATGTTGCTTTGATTTTCAAGTTGTCCTCCTTGGAAATCATTATCGTATCGTACACCAGCTTATAAATTGTAGTCATTGTAGTAGTATTTTACACCATAACTTAGATTCCACCTGTGAGAATTGAGGTTGTATTATTCTTATTGTCAAAAATTAGATTAGAATGATGTAACTTGTATCATCTTTTTTTTTTTTGGCAAAATGTAACTTGTATCATCTTTTTCATATTTATGAGCAATAAAATTATACTTATATTTGCTATTAATTATTCTGTATTGTCTTATTTTTAAATTATAGTTATATTATCTATCCTTTCTTTTCAGTATCGATCAAGAGACAATGTTCCGTTCGAAAAAAAAAAAATCAAAAGACAATGTTGTAGTAACGCCAAAAAGAAATTTTGGCCGAATTAGTGGGGTTTAAAAGTATATTCAACGGAAAAGCAATTTAATGAAAAAATTTATTTAGGCTACAGATATATAGAATCTTTTTATATTCTCAATTTAAGTGATATAATAAATTCAAATTTGATATTTTAAAAAATTACACTTAATTGACATGTGGGGCCGGAGCCTGTGGGAAGGAAGGGCGCGTACAAAAATCCACAAATGTGGGGCCACTAAAAAACTTCTTGCACATGGGCCCCGTTCGAAATCCATTTGGATTCCATTAGATCTCCATCCAAACTTCCATCCATTTTCCAAGTTTCATTCTGTCCGGATGGAAAATTTCCATCCATCCTCCATCACGACTTTCCATCGGCATTTTCCATCCATTTTCCATCCAGTTCATAATTTCCATGAAGCATTTTTCCATTTACTCTCTTCGATGGAAACCAGATGGAAATCATAGATTTCCATCCACCTACCATCTGATATGGGCATGGTAAATCGAGTAGAAATTGGTAGTGTAAGTTTCTTGGAAATAATTCTGAAGTTTCCAGGGAGGTGTAATATATCATTTATGTATCACCGAGTTAGAAAATTCTTAAAAACTGTGAACCAAGCATATAAAAAACACATAGGAATTTTTCCCCTTTGCGGAAACAAAAGAAGAGAAGGCACACACAATAAGCCACAATCTGTCCCCACTATAGGATAAGGAGTACATTTTAAGGAAGGAAAAAATAGTTGGTCCTTAACATAATAAATGGTCATTAAAAGTAATACTCCCTCTGTTCCACAATATATATATATATATGATGTTCTAGTCTTTTTATTTTGTTTCAGATTTTTTTATTTTGTTTTAGAATGGAAAATGTTTTAGATTTTTGAGAAGTATTAAATTAATTTTTTTCATATCTACCCTTATCTAGTTAACCAAAACTATTTAATATAATTACTTTCTCAATTTTTAGTTGTTGTTGGGATGATAGGTAGTGTAGGTTACTAATCTAAACAATAAAATTTAATAAGACTATATTGAGGGACTAAGGCCGTAGTAAATGAGTTCTAATAACTGAATTTATTTCCTCCACTTATTTGTGACCTTTAATGACCATTTTTTATGTCTCTCATTAAATTCTGGCAATTAACCATAAATTCTTGTAGTGTAATTATGTTTGTTTTCTGTATATTATTATTGATATTTTGTCCATCGCTCAAACAGGTTTAATGACTTCACTGTGATCGTGCAACAAAGAAAGAAAGAATATGTGATTGCTTTTCGGACAACGCACCATGATCTATATTTGATTGGATTCAGAAGAGGCGATGACCAAAATTCAAAAGCATATGAGTATAGCAATGATTCTGGGGAACATTTCATCGCCAATTCAGAATTTTTGGGCTACCAAAGCAATTATCAACGACAGCCAATCAAAAGAGAAAATGTTACATATGGTTTTCCCAGCTTGGTTGATGGGATAATGACTCTTGAGCGTGAAGAGAACAAGAATGACATGTGCGCTCCGCTACATAATGCAACATATATGTTCAATGAAGCTTCTCGATTTGGAGTGACAAGAGATGATATATTAAAGAATCTAGATAAAAGTTACCGTCTCGTGAATGGGAAAGAGGATGGGAAGTTGAGAATTACAAATGATTGGGAGAAATGGTCTAGGCATCTTTTGGATTATCATAGGAATCCTAATTTGCGTTTTGGAAATCCTGTCACTTATAGGGGTTTCCTAGTTATTGATTCCTTTGATAAATTAGCAGAATGCCTTACCATTATCAAGAGAAATGAAAGCAAGCTGGTATACGCTTTTCAACTTTCTTTTAATATTGATGCAACTTTTAAAAATGCCATCATATTCTTTTATTAATTTTGTTTTGTTTTTCATTTTATCTCAGGCTGGCAAGGGTGAAGGCAGTACCGAAAACCCTGCTTCAAAAAACAAATACACCCATAAAAAACAAGGCAAGCATACACCCTATTTCTTTACAAAGGTATTTGGGTTGACCAAGTAAAAATCATTTCTTTTACACATAAGGCAAAGAAAGCGTGCAAAGAAAACTGTAGTACTTTGTTTGATGTATTTTTTCTCTGGTTGCATGCAGATAAAGTCTGTCTTTGTGGTAACAAGAATGCCATGTGGTCTTCCTGTGTACTATATGTCCTTGTTTCAAATGCCGGTTGCAGTGGCAAAGAGAATCATTAGAATTCAAAGATCTTTCTTTTGGAACGGCTTGGAAGGAACTAAAAAGGCCTGCCTTGTTGCTTGGAAGAAAATAACAATGCCTATCGAATATGGAGGTACTGGAATCATTGACCTTGCAATACAAAATCAGTGCTTTTAAAAGGATTTGGAATTATGTTTAGCCTGAAGAGGTGGTCTGGAAGTGTTTGATTACAAATAAATGTAAAGTTCCTCTCCCTCTTTCTGCTCCCAGTTCAATTTGGCATTGGCCTCCCCTATTTGGCGCAACATTTTCAATTCTGGTCTATTTTAAGTCAATCAGGGACTCCTCTCATGAAGGGTCTCTCTATCAAGCTTGGTGATGGGAATTTATCTAGTTTTTGGTATGATGACTGGTCCGGATGTGGTATCTTCAAATCAAAATATCCTCGTTTGTTCTCCCTATCCTTGTGCAAAGAGTCTTCTGTTGCAGGGTGTCTTGATTTGATTAACTCCAAACCTTGCTGGATGTCCCTTTGGGGAAGGACCCTATGAATTTCAGGATTACTTTTCACTCCAATCAGACATGTTGAATGGTAAATTACAATCATCTTCTTCGGATTGTTGGACTTGGTCTGGTGTTCAACGTGGAGTCTATTCTGTCAAAGGCAGGTCGAGATTTCCTCTATAAACATCAGCAACTGCAACGCACCCTGCCCTTTGTTTGGCTGGCTCTAACCCCATTCAAAGTAGAATGTTGGCTTTGGTTGGCCCTAAATACCAGAGTGGCCATATTGCACCGAGGTATCCTGAATCTTGCTGAATCAATATGCCCTCTTTGTCAATGTCATTTGGAGTCTAGGGATCATCTTCTTTTGTCCTGCAACTTTGCTTGGAAAGTTAGGTGTTCTATCTGCAAGTGGTGGGGTGTTACCTGGTGCCCCCCTTCTTCCCTAGATCATTTCCCCATCCAGTGGCCCTTCCTCTCCCCTTATAAGTGCAGTCAATCCTCATGGACCATCATTGATTTATGCTTCCCTGTGGTCTCTTTGCCTTGAAAGAAATAGGCGAATTTTTTCCAACACTGCAGCTCCCATCGACAGGGTTGTTGATATCCTAGTGCATGCCACTTCCTGGATACGAGCTTTACAATCAGGTTTCCCATTCAGTGTTTCTCAAGTGATTGCTTCTGCTGAAACTTTTAAAAACTGGAAAGGTCTGCATAGGAATTTCCATTTATTAGCTTCAAAACTAGTTAGCTCTACTATTGTGATGCATAAGTGTACTCTGTGTTCCCCCCTATGCTTATTTACAGCTCTTGTACATATGACCTCCAAGTAATAAATAATATGAATTGTTTAGCTTCACAAAAAAAAAAAAAATTCTGTCTTTCTCTACTCTTCCCTCGGATTTAAGCTTTTGGTTGCAATTTTTCTTGTGTTGTTTAGTTTTGAACTTATGTAGAATTGGGAGGGGGGGGGGGGGGGGGGGGGGGGGGGGGGGGGGGGGGTGGGCTTTAGAGAGTGAACAGGTACTTTGCTGGCTGGTTTCTTTTTGGCTGCTAATTTAGAAGTGCTGGCTAACTTTGAACTTCTCACCTTGTTTTCCTCGTATCTCAATCTCATTTCATGACAAAACTGACAAAAATGACTTTAATGCTCCCTATGTGAATACTTCTATCCCTATGTAGGTAAATGCAAGATAACCGACGGGCTAGTATCCCTAGCAACTTATCCATTTTTAGGAGACAGAGGATGCAGCTGAAGTCCTTGTCACTTCCAGATTTTCCTGTTTAGATATAAACACTGCCGAATGTTGATGAAGGCTTTGACAAAATCTCTAACTAATGACTCATGTAAGAAAATGTACCAAGAATCGAAATTATTTTTTTTTGCTGCTAACGATGTATTTTGTTGATGATATATAAAAGAGAAGGAAGAAGAACCTCAATCCGGGGGGGCAGATGAGGAGGATATATACATCAGGAAACAGAAAAAAATACAGACTAATAATTACTAAAGTATTTTGTTTTTGAGAACTAATAAATACTAAAGTATAATAATAAGGGTGATGAGTTTTTTTTTTTTTAAAGAAGGATCTACGACCGTAAATTAAATTTACGCTTAGGGCCCCTCCATTGCCTAACACATTTTGCACTGGCCAAGACATCATTAGCGTTTAGTGAAGGGGAAGCGTGGAGAGCATTGAGCCATAGGGGAGCTGGAACCAGAACAAGGTTAGCCACTCGTTCCCATGTGGAAAACTCTTGATTAAAGACTCTATTATTCCTTTTAAGCCAAATAGACCATAAAGATGTGGAGGCAAAATAACCAGGCCGCATTGTCGCAGGAGGAAACGGGAATTGCAATCCTATCACTTCATTCCTGCCCAGCCATAGACTCCAAACTGTAACATAAAATATAAACATCTAAGACGATCTAGCTAGAGAGAACCCCGCCAAGCCGAACCATTGAGAAATAAATCTTCCAAACAGCATAGCATGCACTATGACACACCCCACCACCGACACAGCATAGCTCATACACTCCAAGATGCTTTTTTGTGCAAAAATAGGTGGTTTCTGCTCTCAAAATCCTTCCCACAAAACGAGCAAAGTGCTTCACTGGAGGGGATGATGTGACAATATACCAAAACTGAACTGGTGGAAATGTCATTATGAAATGCCATCCATATAGAAAGCATTCGACTTTGAATGGTATAAAACCAAACTAGACACATGGCTGAGATTTTAAATTAATTATGTAAGTCCTTCATTAGTATACATCCACTCCATATATTTTAATTTTTTATAATTTAATCCAGAGTATTATATATAATTATTATTTATAAATTATTTGATTTCCAAATTATATTTAATGTATGATAAATTTTTATTAAAATAGTCAGTATAAACTATTTTTTTTTACAATTGAGTTTTGTAATACATAACTGGTTATATTTATAAATTAATGTGTATATATTACCTAGTGATAAGAATTATATTTTTTAACTACTTATCACTTAAATTTTTTTGAATAAATTTAATTTTACAAACATGTTTTGTTTTATTACATTTGAAAATTTAAGAATTTAAAATTTGGAAAATAATACAAAAAATAGGTCCCACTCACTATGTATCATAATAATACAACAATATTATTTTAAGATAAAATTCATCTAAAAAACTAGCAGCACTTGCAAAGTTAGAAAATTTTTTTAAGGTGAATAAAAATAATAAATATGTCCATTGTTAAAATAAACTATATATGAATTTTAATATATTTGGCATAATTAAATAAAAATAACAAATTATTATTTTTTTAATTATTGTAAGAGCATATAAGAATTTTATTTTTATTTTCTTTTTGGTGATTAATTACAATTTAGTAAAATAATTAGAATTAATCATACATAAAAAATAATTATAACCTCAAGTATTGCACAAGTTATAATTGTATACAATACTAAGAATTTAAATAAAAGTATGCTCGTTCAGAAAGGGATTTGATTGAATACAAATAAAGTTTTAAGGGCTTCATTCTATAATTATAAAGGACTTGCATGATGAAATTTAAAATTTAGGGGATAAACTAACACACAGTTTGGGCGGGCAACATGCCACGTCATCAAAATGCTGCCCAAGGTACACAATTGACATAAATTCAAAAGTACGCGTGCATAACTGGCGGGAAAAAAAAATCGAGATATACAATTGACGAATTTGAAAAAGTAGGGTACCTAATATAACATTAACCCATATCTGAGAAAGAATGATTGCCTCACTTAGTACAATGTTTTGAGAAATTGAGTTTATCATCATACAACAGGACATAAAAGTTCGTTTAAGTGAGGATTAAGCCAATCTTAGAGGAAGATCTAGGTTAGCCTTGGGGATCCGTATTTAGATGAACTACGAGAGCTTTGAACCCACTGACAGGGGGTACATAGGCAGTCTCAAGCGCGTGACGCAAGCTCAAATGCTTTAACTTTTCGCACTGCATTTCATATCGCATGCACACTTTGGACACACGAATTACACATTTGTTCGATCGTTTGAAATATGAGGTGCTTGCATTAATCCGGTTATGAAATGTACGCATTGACCTTGGCATCTAATAGTATTATCATCGTCCCAGGAAAGACGACAACTAGCGGTAAATGAATCTCCGAACCCTACTCTTGGTTCGAGACTAATGCTTTCTCCGGAGTCAATTTTAGTTTTCTTCTCAAGTTTTTTTCTAATAAAGCTGGGCGGAGACCCCTTATTTGCGGACAATCAAGAGAACACCAATAACAGTGTGTGTGAAATGACCGCAACCCAGAAACAATAATACAAAACATAAATAAATATGAAATGATCAAAACACCCTTGTGTCTAGGGATGCCATAACTCTGTATAAAATATCATCTCAAAATCGAAAATAAAAATATCCAACACAAGTAAACATCAGGATGTAAAATATCCAAAGTGTAATCAGGATCAACCAGCCAGAATAACCACCGGCAAATCAACCGGAACAATAATGACCAAATCCAAAGTAAAACAAAACAACATCCCGAAAGTAATTAAGCAACAGAAAATCATTAATGTCAATGACAAGTGTAAACATATGCAGTGTCAAACTATGGGTGCGCCTAGGGAGGAAAAACGGCTACCTGTTGAGAAGGAAAGTCCAGAACTCGATATTGAAGGAAACTGTCAACAAGCTACAATGGATCTGTACAACCACAGTGGCGATTTATATGAGTCGCCTACTCAATGTACAATATAAGACAAATATACAAGCAAACGAAGACAGACTCGTAGGATGAGTAAGTCCACGAGCACAAGTATACACACACACACGATCAACACGTGTCAAATACCACACACACAAGAGTTATGTGAATTATGTGATTATATTCTTTTCTTACGATTATTATTAAGGGCCTTGTGAATACCCGACCCAAAATCACTTGGGCCTATTCACCTTTCCTTTACTCCTTCTTCGTAACCATCATCCAACATTTTTGGAGTCGTTGTGAATATCCGACCCAAAAATCACTTGGGCCTATTCACCTTTCCCTTACAACTTCTTTATAACTATCATCCAACATCTTTGGAGTCGCCACCCAAATTTTATTAAGGGACAAAAACTTGGGAAAAACCCTTCATGTGACTCCATTTAGACAACTGATTAGCGAACCAAAGATGCAGGACCCGTGGATTCGTCATGGATGGGAAGGTGTTAGGCACCCATCCATGTTGGGAAAAAACTTTGTGCAATTAGAGGATTTTGTATGCCTTGTGCAAGTGTACAAGTGTGAGCACCAAAATACATAATAGCTGAATATTAAAAAGAAAGGGGCGAAGAAGAAGATTGGGCTTGAGTTTCCACCACTAGAAACCACCTACGTACCCCGGCGACCGGGTTCAAAGCCCATGTAGTTCTTGACATGGCATCACAACAATCACATCATCATCAACATCAACTTCTCAAAAATTATTGGTCAGACAAAAAAGGATTAGGATTACCTCTTGTAGCCCTCCTCTAGCTCCTTGGTTTGTGTTATGCCTTCCACACAATTTCCTCCCACTTCTCAACTCAATCTTGGAGCTCTTCTTGATTTTTCCCTTTTGCTGCCCTCAATGGATGATGCTACCCACGAAATTCTACCAGAGTCCCTCCAAGCTTCAAAGCTTTATGAAGAGTGTTTGTGAAATAGAATCTGTCCTTTGAAATGTGAGAGAGGGGTCCTATTTATAGTGTTCTAGGTAGTCTAAGGGCGTGGACCAACTTAATGATCAAGGTAATGACCAAAAATCTGGGCCAAAACCGAGTAGAATCAGATTACGGGCAAAAATCGGGGAGAAAACGCATTTCTGGGTATGCATGACCGCCATGGCCGGCAGTCATCCTATGGATGACAGCCAGGCCGGGCGGTCATGGGTGGAAGACCGCCCGGGATGATCGCCCGCGCCTACGCGTCTCACCCGTCCTTTCCTTTTTCGGTCACGATTCTCCCCTAATTCCTCCCTAATTGATCCTACCTCGTAATTAACCCCTAGACTGCTCAGAATCCTCTGCTTTCTTGATTACTACTTCCCTCAATCATCTCCTAATTGACTAATTACACATCGATTCCTCATTTTAAGCCAAAATCATACCAAAAACATTCTTGCTATTAAGGAATGATTTAACTCTGATGTTCCACTAAAATCAGAGCTAAATTTGTCTGCAAGCAAGGTGTTAATGGGCTGTGCAACTCTGAAGAAAAGTCTATACCTTATTAAATTGGACCCTTACATTTATCTTCAACCCAAAAATAAATATAATTGGGTTCAATAAATAAACAAGCCCAAATTAATTGAGATAAAATACATTTTAGCAATTTAGTCCTTAATATATCCTATGATTAAATCGTCTCATTAATCCTAGGCGTATAAAAGTCTTAATTACTATTACGTATAAATTCTACTAAAATTAAACCCCATCCATGCTTCAATCCAAGACTAACTCATCAATCTTATGATTCAAACATGTCTGGAGTCTAATCTCAATATAATTCTCATGGGTCAAATTTGGGTGTTCACAGATGCCCCTCGTTGGTGAGTCCTTAAAACTTAAAGACGAAGCAACGCAAGGAAGGAACAACCAAATTTGGATAACGGATGGGATCAAAAAATATTCACACCGGGATTCTATTTTGGAAAAAAGTCATTCCGGGAAGTGGGGCCCGCAAAAAACAGGTGGGAGATCGAACTGCATTGTGGCGGTCATGCCAAGAAGGCCGCCAGCTGATGGCGGTCATGTGGGGATGACCGCCAAGGCTGGGCGGTCTTCTCGGCTTGACCGCCAGCGCTCCTGCAGGTTTAAAACCCCCCTTCCTCCCTCTCTCTTCTCTTATTTTGTTCAACACACTCAAAAATACCCAAAAGCTCTCAACCTCTCCTCCCCATACCCCAAAAATACTCTCCAAATCTCTCTCATCCTTCCCTTCAACTCTTACACCTCTCAACTTCTCCACATCACAAGAGGATTTGCATGAAGAACTACCACCCAAATTCTTTTCTGGAAGAAAATCGGAGCCTATTGTTGAAGTCTCCTAATAGGCACATCTCCTCCCAACTCGACAAATTCCAAGTAAGTGATTCTTATTCATCAAAGCTCATCAAACTTTTGTTTTGGTTGAATTTCGGATTTATGCCCATTGTGCTTCTTGAATTTGATTTTATGCGGTGCATGTTGTGCTTGATTGTTTAGAAATACTCCTAAGATGCCTATAATGCTTTCCTTCATGCCTAATTTTTGAATTAAACACAAGAAGTTATGGATTGGAGTTTCACCAATTGGAGGTTTAGGGTTTTTGGCGAATTTGAATGATTTCGGGTGACTCGGGTGTTGTTACATTGTTGTGAATGCATATTCTTGATGTTGGGTGACTGGGTATTAATGGGCTTATCCCAATTTTGGTCAATTTCAAACTTCGCTGGGACGGATTTTGTGACTTTCTTGAGTTTTAACCCGTAAATAAAACTATGCTCAGATATCGAAAATGACGATGCTAGTATGCAATTTTACTCTCATGATGCATGTCTTGACATATGCGGTCTTTGTTTGATTTTACTGAGCCCTAGGGGGGGTGAATATTGACTTCTTGTGGGGTATCTACACAAGTCGAGGAGGACCAGCAACAGAGCCATGCCAGAGTTGCTGCTCGCCTTCTCATCCGGGTGCATATCGAGAGGAACGGACCTGTTCGAGAGATCATTGAGAGGGTCGAGTTATGGGACTTCTTCTGCACTTTCCGGGGAGACAAGGTCGATTTATGAGCTGTGTCGGCTCTAGGCGAGAGGTGGTGGGACACCACAAACACTTTCCATTTAGCTTGCGGGGAGTTGACGATGCTCCCTTCGGACTTTATTCACATCACCGGGTTGGTATTTGATGGCGCGCCGGTCACCTTTGATCAGCAGTTGGGCATTGACCGGTTCTAGGAGTTAGTAGGCCTCGACCCTAGGTGGGCCTGCAATGGTGAGGTGTCTCCCAAGTGGCTGCAGGACTCATTGTTGGCCCCTGTTTATGCAGGGACAGTGGAACAACGGGCCCGGGGTTTGATCCTAGTGAGCTTGTGTAGGACTATTTTTGCCACGGGTAGCGACCGGGTCCAATGCGGTTTGCTGGCATCACTTGTCCATCTGGATAGGCCATGGGTTGATTGGGCTTCGGCGGGCTTTGCAAATGCCTACTGAGAGATGACCAACTTTTCTAGGGGCACAACCAAATATTTCTACGGTTCGGCTTGGATTTAGGAGGTACATCGCCATCTTCTTCATTGTGTTACCATGCTCTACCATCTCTCTTTCTCTTACTAACCAGGTGACCTGCATAGGTATAGGGCCAAGGGTATCTCGGGTTATCTGCCCCGAAATTGACATTTACCGAGGAGTTTTGGTCGGTCCCTCTCTGTTGGGGTTCTCCAGGTAACGGACCTCGGGTCCATGCTTATGACCGAGAATGGGCTCGCCGCTACATTGATTAAGTGGCCATATCGAATAAGGTACATTCTCTCGATTTTCCTTCTTTTCTTCCAGTGTGTATATCTGACTTTCCCTTTATTACCCGTGCGTGGATAGGTTCGACTTGACCCATTTGAGGCGTATCACAACCGATTGGTGGACGGCAATGATATTGTTTGCAGCATGGACCATTCTCGATGCGTGATTGGGTACCCCGACACGAAGGTATGGTTCCTTGGGGACCGAGTTTATGTGCAGACCATGGGAGAGAGGTGGATATCAGGAGATCCACCCCTTTCTATACGGGATGTTTCAGAAAGAGCAGAAATCCCCGATGAAGATGGCCTTAATGAGCACATTGATGACCTGGGTGAGTTCGGTGATTACTCGGCCTTCGTTAGAACACACCTGATGCCTCCGCTGACCGTTCCAGGAGCAGAAGGATCAGTTGCTGGTGCTGGTCCTTCTCAACAAAGTTCTGCTTCTAGGAGGAGGAAGAAGACTGGGGCATCCTCATCCACATCTCAGCCTATCCTCTCTGCATGCGAGGCTGATTTCGAGTCTTTTGATGATGCTTACAGTCATTGCCGAGTTCCCTTCTCCGAGGATCTTCCGCCCGACTTTCCTCAATTTTCGATCGGCATTACTTCGGTACCTTCCTTTGCATTCATGCTTTACGTATGTTTTCTTTTGCCTTTATGATCTGACTGATTCTTTGTCGACGATAGCTCCCGGCAGCCGAGGCTTCCTGGCTCTGGACGTTGCTTGCCCGTGCGAAGGTGACTTTGATGGCTCAGGCTATTCGGATACGAGAGCTGACCTCCTGCGTGAGGGAAGGTGGATATGCTCGCCCTGTGCCACTACCTCGAGACCCTCGGCCCCACGGACTTGCCGTCCCTCCTACTATTCCCCAACCGGTCCCACCTTCTTCAGATCATGCTTCGGGTGACTCCAAAGATACTTTCCAGGAGCGCCTCCGACAGACTCGTCAGTCCCGTGGCAAGAAGAGGCGGTCTTGATCTGTGTATGTGATATGTGCATGTCCTAGGCACTAGATGTGTGTACTTTTAATGAACCTATCCTTTACTTTCTGATGCATGTGTGCTTTTCTTCCCTTATTTATGAAATGCAATCATGCATGCAATCTTTGAAAATGGCCGAGTCATGTGTAATAGGTATTGGGCTAGCTCAAGCATAGGTTTAATAGGTTTTCACGAAGCCACTAGGTTCTTCCACTTCTTGTTTGAAAAAAAACCACCCTTGATAGCAACTTGCATTGTCAATGAGCATACTTTCCAAATCTCTCCAAACTTCATTTGGCCCTAACTTTTGCCTAGATCGCCCTTTCGGGGTTTCAACCAAGCGGACTGATTCCCCCTCTTTTTCCCTTCCATTTTTATTTTTACTAAGGGCATGTGATCCAATGTCGGGACGGGTGGTGAAAAACTTGAGATTTTGATTTAATCTTGGTCAATGGGATGAAAGGCATGTGACCTGTAGGAATTCTTCAAATGCTTCAAACTACTCCTAATGAACTGGTCTCAATGTTAACCCTTATTACTTTCTATCGACTTAGCTTGGGAACCAAAATTGTTTAGACCGGACTCATCCTTGAGCTACCTACGTACCAGCAAATTTAATATCCTTTCTAAATCTTACAAAAAGTTCTCTTCTTTCTTTTTTCCTTTTTTTTTCTTTTTTCTTTTTTTCTTCTGTGTTTTTTTTTTCGGGGAAGAGACTTCATGAGCCAGGCACTTAACACAAAAAGCTTCGAGACAGACTTGAACTTACTGGATCAGGTCTTCATAGTTCATTTTATGATTCCCAAGCCAAGCCAACAAATTTTCATAAGACTTAAGCTTCCAAATTTCATAGGGGGTAAGAAGCATTGATTTCATGACGTTAACAAAAGGGACATCAGACACATGGTATCGACTCTTTGAGGTGAGGTTAACAAGGATACGCCCCCAATCCTCTTTATTCTAAAATTTGAAAGACAAACAAGACTCTAAATGATAACAGAACTTCCTCCTATCCCCTTAGTAGCCTCAAACATCCTTCTCCGTTGTCCACTCTATCTTGTCTGGATACACAAGCTTCCTCCGTGGCACTATGGTGACAGTTTCCTTTGGGTCATCTTGTTGAACCATGATCACCAATGTTTCATCATCAGCTTCTGGTCCATCTTCCTCACCCCTTTCCATCATTGCACAGTCTTGAGAACTCGAGCGTTCATCAGATTTTGACGTTTCATCCCAATCATCCCAATCACTTACCCCCAATTGATCAATGAGGTCCGCAAGATTCCTCTTCGCATTCAAACTTTCCCGGGTTAGCGCCGCGTTATGGAGTTGAATTCCTCTCATCACATCCTCAACCAATGCATATTGCCCCATAGCATCACGGAATTGTTTCATGGCTACTTGAGCCAGTGGTTGCCCCAACAAAACACCTCGAAGAATCGTCTCCTCCAGCTTGTTCATTAAGGCTCGAAATGTTAGCTTCACCACCTTTTTTTGTTCCAGGTTCCTCTCTTCATACACTGGTGATTCATCTCCCATTTGTTCTTCTGTGGGACCCTTCCCCATGCCCCTAGTGTTTCTTGTTTGGTCCGTATGCTCATTGCTCATGATTTCTTCTTACTGTCAATGGTGAATAGGTGGGTTTCAATACTTGGAAAGGTTCAAGAAAAAGTGTGGACAACAGATGATTTAGGTAAAGGGAAAGGGAGTGTAAGGGTAGACTCTTGACTCGTCACGTTTCACTTTTTAGAAATTATGCAAGGTGTTATGTGTAATGCCTGGCGATGCTAACTTTTCAAATTCTCGAAGCAACCGGGCACCAACCCAAATTTCTGTAAAGTAAAGATTCTCATGATGCTCTAATTTGGCAAATCGCTTCTTGGACTATCGAGGTACCTTTCTTTCTCCTTTTTCCATCTCTCTCCAACCCCAATGTATGCATAAAATTGAATCCCAAAATAACAAGGCATGCCATACACATATAAAACACAATAAACATCACACGAATGCACTTAACACTTATTGATCCATCATCCATCATCCATACCAGTTGCTCAGGGTATGCAGCTGGTTGGGGGCTCAAAGACTGCCGCTAAGCAATAGTTTGGCCTACTCACATGTGATAAAAGATATCGCGTGAGGTCCAAGGCCCATTAATCCTATCATTGCATGAGCAGCGAGAAACCGGTTCACACAAGCCACTATCGCTTAAAGAAAGCATTGTAGCGGACTTTGATCCCCTCGCCCTCTTACGATAGAGGCTTCACGACATTTACCACGTATACAAGGCACTTATGATGACATATAAAAAGACATACGGAAATTCAATAATTGCACAAAGTTTCTTGAACCCTCAAAGTCCCCAGCGGAGTCGCCAGTTGTGAATACCCGACCCAAAATCACTTGGGCCTATTCACCTTTCCTTTACACCTTGTTCGTAACCATCATCCAACATCTTTGGAGTCGCCACCCAAATTTTATTATGGGAAAAAAACTTGGGAAAAGCCCTTCATGTGACTCCATTTAGGCAACTAGATAACGAACCAAAGATGCTGGACCCGGGGATTCGTCATGGATGGGAAGGTGTTAGGAACCCATCCATGTTGGGTAGAAACTTTGTCCAATTAGAGGATTTTTTAAGCCTTGTGCAAGTGTGCAAGCGTGAGCACCAAAATACATAATAACTGAATATTAAAAAGAAAGGGGAGAGGAAGAAGATTGGGCTTGAGTTTCCACCACTAGAAACCACCTACGTATCCCGGCGACCGGGTTCAAGTCCACGTAGTTCTTGACATGGCATCACAACAGTCACATCATCATCAACATCAACATCTCAACAATAATTGGTCAGAAAATAATGGATTAGGATTACCTCTTGTAGCCCTCCTCTAGCTCCTTGGTTTGGGTTGTGTCTCTCACACAGTTTCCTCCCGCTCCTCAACTCAATCTTGGAGTTCTTCTTGGTTTTCCCCTTTGCTGCCTTTAATGGATGATGCTACCCACGAAATTCAACCAGAGTTTTGTCTATGGAACTATTTCTAAAGCTTGGAGAGATAGATTTTCTCCAAGCTTCAAAGCTTTAGGAAGAATGTTTGTGTAATAGAATGTGTGTCCTTTGAAATGTGAGAGAGGGGTCCTATTTATAGTGTTCTGGGTAGCCTAGGGGCGTGAACCAACTTAATGGTCAAAGTAATGGCCAGAAATCTGGGCCAAAATCGAGTAGAATCAGATTACGGGCGAAAATCAAGGAGAAAACGCGTTTCTGGATGTGCATGACCGCCATGGTCGGCGGTCATCCTATGGATGACAGCCAGGCCGGGCGGTCATGGGTGGAAGACTGCCCAGTCCCATCTGTCATCCCGAGATGACCGCCCGCACCTACGCGTCTCACCCGTTCTTTCCTTTCTGGGTCCTAATTCGCCCCTAATTCCTCCCTGATTAATCCTACCGCGCAATTAACCCCTAGACTGCCCAGAATCCTCTGCTTTCTTGATTACTACTCCTCTCAATCATCTCCTAGTTGACTAATTACACATTGAGTCCTCATTTTAAGCCAAAATCATACCAAAAACATTCTTGCTATTAAGGAATGATTTAACTCTGATTTTCCACGAAAATTAGAGTTAAATTTGTCTGCAAGCAAGGTGTTAATGGGCTGTGCAACTCTGAAGAAAAGCCCATACCTTATTAAATTGGACCCTTACATTTATCTTCAACCCAAGAATAAATATAATTGGGTCTAATAATTAAACAAGCCCAAATTTAATGAGATAAAATACATTTTAGCAATTTAGTCCTTAACATATCCTATGATTAAATCGTCTCATTAATCCTAGGCATATAAAAGTTTTAATTACTATAACGTATAACCTCTACTAAAATTAAACCCCATCCATGCTTCAACCTAAGACTAACTCATCAATCTTATGATTCAAGCATGTCTGGAGTCTAATCTCAATATAATTTTCTTGGGTCAAATTTGGGTGTTCACAGGCCCTCTACTGTGTGCGTCGGGCGCGGTAGCGACTGATCAGTCCAGGGCTCAATCCAAAACACTATCTCATCAGAAAGGGTAAGATCCGAAACAAAACTAACCACTGAAATACCTCAGGTGGCCGACGACTCTCTGAGGGGTGCACTCAGTACATACCAATATCTGGTATAAAATAACTAAGGGGTACACCCACCTTCCCCATGGCAGCGCTTCTCTGAGGGATGCTCTCAGAACTAAACTAACCAAGGGGCGCATCCATCTAATCCCCAAGGCACCGTCTCTAAATCTCTCCGTTTTTATCCATCACAAATCCCTAGGGGTACCCACTCTCCCACTCGGTGCTATCGGTCAACAGCCCCACAGTAGATGTTTATTATCCAAGTACATTATAATACCAATTGTGAAGTTTGTTTAAATGTTCCTAAGAGTTACATACAGGTTGTGTACCATTATAGAGTTTTCTTTAAACAGAGCCTAAGCTCACAGTATACATGATATAGCAAGACAACACATATCACAGGCATGGCAATAACAGCTCATAGTGAATAACATGGCAATACAGCTCGTAGAAGTTTTACATAGCATTTCAGCACATAATCAACAGGTACACAACACAGTCAATAGCATGCAGCATACTCAACAAGTAGTACTATCTAACCATACCAACAAGTATTCGCATACAAGTATATATGTCTAATAGAGTCACCTCAGTTCTGATGACGCTCTGCTTGACTAGCACTAGATCCTGCTGCTCCCGAGTTATGTCTTGTGCCTAAACACATAGACACCACCATCACACAAAAGAACTAAGCAAAAACATGCATGCTCGTGCAATACAACCCTGAGTTAAATCCACCCCGACTAATATGTTGTAAGGTTCACGGACTAAGCCCACCAGTCTACTTCCTCTCACGAAACTAGGTCTCCAAGTCACGGGCCTAAGGTTCACAGGCTTAAAGCCCACTAAGTCCAAAAATCATAATCCAGCTGAAGTCCACATGATCACTAGGCCTAAAGCCCACATCCTCAAACCCCATCATTTAAAACCATACTGTCTTTGGGCTTAAAGCCCGTCTCTTATTATGATCCACTTAAATCAGACAAGGTCATAAGGCTTCGTTAATGGGCCTGGGCCCGGTTTCCCTAATTCTCGGTCTAAGGTTATACCCGAGCCCAAATGCACCCGTCCTAGAGGTACTATGCACATCGAAACTATCCCGACCACGTGCCTCTCACTCCCCGCATACGATTCCACTAAACCCGACTATTTCCGGTACATCAATTATATCCCTTTAATTCAATACATGCCATGAATGGAAAACAAAAGATACAACGCCAGCAGATTAATACCGTTAATTGCCGGAGAACGTTCTGCCACGCCGAAACAGAAACTCGAGATGCTGAAAAACTTAAACTCGTTAGAGTCCGGTCACAGCCTCGCCGGAAATTCTAAAACAGCTAAAAAAGAAACCCAACGATTCTGCCAGCCCGAACAAAAGCAACAACAACATTCAGTCTACCAACCCATCATGCGTAAACACCAACTGAACCAAAAGGGAAAGAGATTGGGGTTGGATCTTATCGATAAACAGAAATCTGCAATCGTCAACACTGCCCAAGTCGACCACCAGAACTCAAACAATAACCCGAGCCTAGGAAGCTTCTGTTCGAGAATAACACCCAGCACCTGAGCAAGACAACACCATCGAGCCACTACCGAAGACCCGACCACCAGCAGCAGCAACCGAACCCGATAGAACAAAATGACACCCAAGCATCACCACAGCCGTCCAACACAAAACCCGAACAACCATAACAAAGACCCGATTAGTCCATCGGTCCCCAAGGCCAACTAATCAAGAAGCAAAGAGTAGCTCGATCCAAACCCGAGCTTAGTACCATACGCGCACACCGAGGGAAGACTTCGAGTCCTCCGTCACAAGCCTGCCACGAACCACTCCTCACCTCTACAGGTGTTAGACGGCGGCAAGAATGGTAGAGACGGTAGCGTCTCGTCGGCGGAAGGAAGAAGAAATAAAAGAAAACAAAAAAAAGGGAGGGAGATGGGCAGCTGGCTCGGGAAGAAAAGAAGAAAAGAGAAGAGAGGAAAAATGAACAGAGAGAAAGAAAAGAAAGAATAAATACCTGGAGTTAGGGTTTTATGGCCAGCCACGATCAAAATGGTGACGTTTTGATCACAGGCGTGGTCAACCCTTCTTCCTTAGGTCAAAACGCGAGCCTTTCCCAATCCTCATGTCTACACTTGTGAGTACTCGACCCAAAATTCATTGGGCCTACTCACCACCTTCTTCTTAACCATCATCCACATCTTTGGAGTCGCCACCTGAATTTTATTAGAGGGCAAAATTCAGAGAAAAACCTTCCTTAAGCAATCGATAACTCCTTTAGGCAATTAGTAGGCGAACCAAAGATGTGGACCCGGAGGTTTGTAATGGATGGAAAGGTGTGAGGCACCCATCCATGTTGGGACGAGATCATGTGCAATTAGAGATTAACATATGCCGTGCAAAAAACAAACAAAAAAATAACAAAAACAAAATGAAAACAAAACAGAAAATAAATAAAGATTGAGCTTGCATTTCCACCACTAGAAACTGCCTACGTACCCCTTGATAATGGGTTCAAAGCTCACGTAGTTCTTACATGCATCACATACAATCACATCAATAGCATCATCATGTCACAACAGCAATCAACCAAGAAAATTAGAACGATTTACCTCTCGAAGCCCTCCTCTTGCTCCTACTTGCTTACCACTCTTAAACAGAATTTTGGCAGAATTTCACTAGGTAATTTGAGGTATAAGGATGCCGAACTGGTCTCTGACACCAACATCAAACTTTTAGAGCTACTTCTTAGCTTTCTAGAGACTCAAAGGCGCAGCAATCCGACACATAAAGCTCCAAATATGATGACTTTTTTTAGACTGCCTACACAGGATTCCTATACTCAGGTTCCTCCTCTTCTTCTCCGCAAACTTGCTCCAATCTGCCTTCTCCTTCTTCGTCTCTTGCTCTCCTCTTACTACTAATCTACTACTACTCCTCCCCAAGAAAATCCTCCAGAACTTCAACCCTAGAATGGGTTCCTAAGTTTAGAATTAGAGAATTTTTCCAAACACCTAGCTAATGTGTGTATAGAGGGGAAAGAGAGAAAATTGGTGAGTTTTGAGGGTGAATGGGGCCCTCTATTTATAGTGTCTGGGGGGTCTGGATGTGGTGTTGATCTAAGGGTCGGGATTGAATCCCTAGATCCAACTGTAGATACCCGAAATCAAGAGAACAGGAAATAATCGAAAAACTACTAAAACTGGGAGCGATGCCCGCAAAGCACTGGTGGTCATCTCGCGATATCTGCCAAGCATTGGCGGTCATCCTTTTAAGCCTGCCAGGTGCTGCCGGCACCTGTTTCCAAATTAGTTATTTCCTTATCGGTTTTTATCCTCATAATTCCGGTCCTGCTTAATTCCCAAGCCCTTCCTAATATGTATCTACCTGTTTTATGCTCCAGAAACACTCCTAACTTGTAGCCTACCTTTACCCTTCTTCCTAATTTGGTTTTCCTCCTCCTCAGTCTAGTCTATATTCTATAAACACAAAAACACAATATGGAAATGATTTAATCCGGATTTCTGGATGAAATTCAGACTAAAGGACCTCTATGCTC
The DNA here is from genome assembly GCA_028386065.3 of Turnera subulata. Taxonomy (NCBI): domain Eukaryota; kingdom Viridiplantae; phylum Streptophyta; class Magnoliopsida; order Malpighiales; family Passifloraceae; genus Turnera; species Turnera subulata. Next base: position 9,411 of record JAKUCV010003389.1, on the reverse strand, counting down.
AGTGTTTTTTTCGGGCCTTTATTACTGAAGGGTCCATATTTAATTGGTCCGGGCTCTTATTCATTTAAATATCCAAAATCATCTCAAACGGGTCAAAAATAAATAATAGGCCTAAAACAACTAAATACCCACATTTTATTAAATCCGAACCCTCAAATACATTAAACCCAGAATTAAATCATCTCAATAATTCTAAGTTAAATGTATAAAAAATTTTAAATTAATAAAATGTTAATACTCTATTAAATTACAAACACATTTCATCTAAGGATCGAATCATCTCATCAATCCATAAACAATAATATATCATAACTTAATACAATATTAGTGGATCAAATTTTGGGTGTTCACAGATGCCCCTAGTTGATGAGTCTTTAGGAACTGAAGACAAAACAACGACAAACAGAACACTCAAATTTGATGGAGTAGGTGTTGATGTTGATGCTGGCATATATGTGCCATGGGTTGGGAATCATCTAATTCCGGGTTTTCAAGGATTTATCGTCCTCCGTGGGGGACTCGGTGTGTGGTTTTGTTGGCAAAAAGTTATTTCATCTAAGCTAAGTAAGGATTTTATCGCCCTCCCATAGGGATTCGGGGTTGTTTGCTGGTCATCAACCAAAAATTTTATCATCTCGGTTGACTAGGGATACTATCGCCCTCCCATAGGGTACTCGGGTGTTTGGTTTGGTAGAATCATCTCATCTACTGGGTCATTAATAAGGAATCATCTCATCCTCACTAACTAGGGATACTATCGTCCTCCCATGGGGTACTCAGTGTTTGGTTCGGGATTTTATCGTCCTCCCATAGGGACTCAGTGTTTAGGTTGTCAACAAAAAATCCTCCCATCTAAGCTAATTAGGGATTTTAGTCGTCCTCTCTGGGGAACTCAGGGTTTTCTCTCATTTTCCAGGTTGGTGGGAATCATCTCATCCCTCCCATGGCATCGCATACCTATTCTTCAGTCGTCAGCAATTCTCGGGGCATTACATGCCCCTCGGGGTAGCATATCCCAAAGAAAATCATCTCTAGCAATGGGGTTTCATGCCCCGGGAATATCTCGCTACGATTTCAAGCATATGGGGTAACCTGCCCCGGGTAATATACTTGTCATATAACGGGGTAGCATGTCCCGATAATCAAACGGACCATATAACGGGGCAGCATACCCCGGGAAAACAAAACACATAATATGGCGGGGTAACATGCCCTGGAAAACACATCACATAGTGGGGTATCCTGCCCCAAAAAATTGACTATAAAATGGGGCAGCATGCCTCGAAGAACTCTACTTAGACAAACAAAACATGTACAAATGGGGTAGCATGCCCCAGAAAATACGCTCAAATTATGGGGTAGCATGCCCCGGGGAAATGATTGGAATAAACGAGGTAGCGTACCCTAAGAAAGCAGAACAAAATGGCCCGAAGAAATATTTTAAACAAAGCGGGGCTACATACCCCTTCTCATTATGTCACCAACACTTTGAACCTGGCGGTCCCTACACAAGTCCGTTCATCAAAGTTTCAAGTAATGTTCATCGAGTGCCTTTCAACTTAATGCAACATATTTTGGGGAAACTTTCTCTTTTTTCGCTTTTTTTCAAGGTACTTACATTTGAGATGTATACTCACTTTTGCGGACGCATGCCTCCATGCCAAGACATGTCTTAAACGTTCTTCCCTTATACGTGGAGTTCCCATAGCCATACCTGAGTTTGAATTTCTTAAACAAAAGCACACAATTGCACTTGGTATCCTTAAGACAAATACACTACATTCATTATGGATGCAAATAAAATAAGTGAATGAATCTCGAATTCCATCTTTATTAACCTACGAACTTTTACTATTTAAAGGGACCAGACCCAAGTTGGGCTTCCTACGTATTCATGACTCAGCCTTTCTACTTTTCTATAAGATCAGGTCTACATAGTTCTTGTTACAATAACTTGACAGACTACGCATAATATTTCTTCAATTGATAAAAGTTGATTGGCTCCGAAAACTCATTCCCGTCTAGATCTCTGATCTTTGTTGCGTCTCCTGACAAAATCTCCTCGATAACGTAGGGTCTGATCCATTCAGCCTTGAAGTTTCCCCTTGGATCATGCACCGGTTGCCTGACTTCTTTTAAAACCAGATCCCCTTCCTTCAATCCTCTTTCTTTGACCCACTTGTAGAAAGTTCGAGCTATCCTTCTCTGATACCCTTGTACATGGAATAAAGCCAGTAATCTTTTCTCATCCAGTAGAGCCTATTGATCCAACCTCTCTTGTATCCATTCTCTCTCAGGTAATCCACTTTCTCGTGCCACCCTTAAAGATTTTACTTCCAACTCTACAGGTAATACTGCTCCCATACAATAACCAAAGAATAAGGGGTAGCCTCTGTTGACGATCTAATGGATGTCCGGTATCCCCATAAAGCTAATGGTAACTTCGCTGCCCATTCCTTGTGAGTGGATATCATTTTTCCAAGTATGATCTTTAAGTTTTTTGTTGGCAGCCTCCACTGCACCATTGGCCTGTGGTCGGTAGGGCGATGACCTATGTCACTTAATCCCGTACTTTTGACACAAGCTCTCGACATCTGCCTTGAAGTGAGGCCCGTTGTCTGATATCAGCTTCCTCGGAATGCCATATCTACAGATAATGTTGTTGAGGATAAACTTGGCTACCTTCTTAGCATTCAATACAACATAGAATTCCGCTTCTACCCACTTGGTGAAGTAGTCAATGGCTACCAGTATATACTCATGGCCGTTAGTCGCTTTTGGAGAAATCTTCCCAATGACGTCGTTGCCCCATACCGAGAAGGGCAAGGAGAAGACAACGGTGTCAAAGGCAAGGGCCGCTGAAGTTGCAGCTTCCCATGTATATGGCATGTGTGGCAACACCTCATGAACCTTGCACAATCAGCTTCCATGGTTGATCAGAAATACCCCATCCGCAAAATTTTTCGAGTTGACATATCACTTCCCATGTGTGGACCTTCATCACCTCCAAGCACTTTCTCCATGTGTGAACATCAAATTTGATCCATGTATTTTCTACTAAAATTGAGCATGTCAAGAATTTATTTTAGTGGAAATAAGACATTTTGGTAATTTGAGCCTTTGTATATTGGAATGCTAGGATTAATGAGATAATTTAATCTTAGGATAAAATATATAATAAGGTTTATTTATACTGAAATGTATTTATTTCGTTTCTTGGGCCTTTTATCTATCCTTAATCCAATTTTAAAGAGATGATTTATCTTTGGGTTGAGGATGGGTTTAAGGGCCCAAGGTAATGAACTCTCCAGAGTTTAATTAGCCCATTAATACATTTCTTGAAGGTTAATTTTAGCTCTGATTTTTGTGGAAAATCAGAGTTAAATCATCATTTAACTAGATTTTGTGTTTTTGATATGATTTTGGCTTAAATGGATGTTAATGTGAATCAATCAACTAGGAGATGATTAGGAGAAGTACTAATCAAGAAAAGGACTGATTCTGGGTTGGTTAGGGGTTGATTACACGGTAGGATAAAAAAAGGACAGAATTAGGGGGATTGGGGGCCGGAAATGGAAAGAATGCAAAAATCCGGGAGGACCCGGTGGCAATCTCGGGATGACCGCCAAGACCTGGCGGTCAAGCCCCCATGTCCGCCAGGACCTGGCGGTCATGCCCCCATGACCGCCAGAACCTGAGGGTCATGGGTGCCCGAAAAATGCCTTTTTGCCCGATTTTGTTTCTAATTCAATCCTACACGGTTTTGGACCAAATTTTTGGGCATAATCTTCACCATTAAGGAGGTCCACACCCCTAGGTTTCCCAGAGCACTATAAATAGAAGCCCTCATATACATCTCAAGACGTATTATTATTCATACACACACCCATAAGCTTTAATACATGGAGAAACTCTGCCTCTCCAAGTCTAGAAATTTTTTATGGGTAGAAACTCTGGTGGAATTTCATGGGAAACATCAGTAGTAGTCCAGCAAGGAGGAATCAAGAAAGGGATCAACCATTGAGCTTAGAAGTGGCAAGAAGGTGGGTGTGGAATACAACCCAATTCAAGGAGCTAGAGGAGGGCTACAAGAGGTAACACTAAACTCTTCTTGTTTGATTCTGATTAATTATATGCTGATGCTTTTGGTAATGCAAGTGGAGATATAATGCCATGTTCAGAACTACGTGGCTTTGACCCCAATCACTCAGGTACTTAGGTAGTCTCGGTTTTACAGCGGGATGCAAGCCAAATCTTCTTCTTTTCCCATTCCCTTTACTTTCTACACTTGCACACCTACACAAGGCACACTTGCACTCTCCAATTGCACAAGGTTTCGATCCAACACGGATGGGTGCCTAACACCTTACCATCCGTGATGAACCCTCGAACCCATGTCTTTGGTTCGCCATGACCATGTAGCCTAAAGGAGTCATATGAAGATTTTTCCCAAATTTTCCCCTTAAATAAACTTTGGGTGGCGACTCCAATGACATGGGATTGACCCAAGGAAGAAGGTAAAGAAAAAGGTGAATAGGCCCAAGTGATTTTGAGTCAGGTATTCACAGTTGGCGACTTCGCTGGTGAAGTAGTGGGTTCAAGAAACCTTGTGCAATCGTTGAGTTTTGCGTGCCTTTTTTTCTTGTCATCATAAGTACATTGCATTCATGATGATTGGTGTGAAGCCTCTACCATAAGAGGGAAAGGAATCCAAATCTGGTACATGCTTTCCTTAAGCAATTGTGGTTTGAGGGAACCCGTTTCTCGATGCTTAGCAATGATGGGAATTAATGGGCCTTGGACCTCACGCGATATCCGTTATCACAGGTGAGTAGGTCAACCTATTCCCTAGCGGCAATGTTTAGCCCCCAATCAGCTGCATACCCTGAGCTTCTCATGCATATTGAATAAATAAGTGTTACGAGCATTTGGGTGATTATTGTTGTGAATTCAAGTAAGTGTAAATAGAGTGCCCTCTTTTATTTGTACATACCTAAAAAGAAAACCAACAAAAAATATGTGAGTCAAGAAGCCTCTAGGGTACCAAGGACCCTGACACCTGTGATCCTAATACTAGGGCAAGATGGGTGAGGACGATGTTGCTAAGACAATATGTGACTGAGGAATCCTTGGATATACTGAAAGATCCAAATGTCAGAGATGCACTGTTAGCTTTGAAGAAAGGGAAGATGGTGTCCACTGGGAGTGATGGGGGACAACTCTCGAAACATTGAGAATAATGTGGTGGTCGTCTAGGATGATGACTCGGCGACACAAGAATCAAAAGGAGAAGGGGAGAGGCTTAGAAGAGTGGAAGAATTGCTGAAAGGCATGGAGAGGAAAGAGGATGATTGGAACTTGGAACGTCTATCTTTGTTCCCTGAAGCCCGCCTTCCTCAAAAGTTCAAGAAGCCGAATATTGAGAAATTCAATGGAATGGGATGCCCAACAACTCATCTGAAGATCTATGTCAGGATGCTGCAACCTCTGGGGATTGGGCCCGAGTTGATGGCCAGTTATTTCAAAGGACTTTATCGGGAGCAGCCCTAAAGTGGTTCATGAATTTGGATGAGAGCAAGGTGAGCAAGTGGGATGACATCTGAAAAGAGTTCTTGAACCAATACAGCTACAACACCGAAGTGGATGTGACCATGAGGGATTTCGAGACGATTAAGCAAGAAGCCCAAGAGACGTCTCAGCCTTTATCACAAGGTGGCATAACAAGGCTTCATTAATGGTGAATCGACCTCCACAAGAGGAGCAGATGCAAATGGTGATAAAAAACCTTCAGCCGGTGTATCATGATCACATGATTAGCAATTATTATACTGATTTCAAAGCCCTCATTGGGTCAGGGACACAGTTGGAGGATGCAATTGCTTCCGGCAAGATCAAAGTGGTTGTGGACAATACTACCCCTAGGTGCAACTTCAGCTCAGCTCAAGGAAACAAGCCCGTTGAAAGAAATCATGTGACTACCCAAGCACCGGTGCAAATTGGGTCGAGATTTAGGGAATTCACCCCTCTTCTTATGTCTTTAGGAAAGATGTTCAAGAAATGCATGGAGATAAACCTGTTGCAGCCTTTGGAGCCGAAATCTGGATTTCCGATTAGAGGAGACAGGAATAAATTTTGTGAATTCCACCAAGCGTTCGGGCATGCCACGGATGATTGTTTTAGACTCCGTCACGAGTGGTAGAACAAAATGAGATAGTCTTGCCCCCAAAAGATGTAGAGGTGTGAGAGAGCTGATAAGCAATAGTATTTGCTATGTTTGAAAGAAGTGTGGGTTTTGTTCATCGTTTTTTATGACTTTTTTTTAGTATCGCGTGTTCACTTAATCAATAAAATGTTCATTTTTTTTCCTATCTCGATGATTGCATTTCATGATTTAGAAAGTGACATAGTTTATACTAAGGTGAACAGATTTTGCAAACATTTCAAGTTTGGCTTGCCAAACTTCTAAACGGATCAATTCAAAGTTAAGCCATTGAAACCCAGCTTAACAATGTGGCTCCACACTAGATTCTAGGATCCTGGCCGAGGCCATAAGGAAGAAGCCTCATGTTTTAGAAATAAAGTAGTGCTTGAAGTACAAACCCTTGGCTAATGTGGAGCAGCCACACCTAAAAACCCTGAACTAAACACCAACCCTTAAACATAACCCTCACCAAAGACTTGGGGGAGAAGTTTTCATAAAATAGCATGATTTTGATCAATAGGGAAAAATTATGAAAGGTGAGACATTTGGCCCGTCTTCACCTGAACTATGAGGACCTGATTTCCTAAACATAGCACCAAAAAAAAAGAAGAAGAAAAAAAGAAAAAAAAAGGAACGCCCTCTAGATCACCAATCCATGAAAACAACAAGTTCATACATTCCCCTTTTTCAAAGTTCACATGTGAATGGGGACCCAAATTTCAATCAAAGCAAGTCTATTAAGCAAAGGTTTTCCTTTTAAAAAAAAATCAAAGAGAGTGCTATGTTTAGGAATACGTAGGCAACCTAAAACAAAGGTGAGGCCAAAACAAAAATCCCCTCCCTTTCCAAGTCCAGCTTCCTCGATAAACTAAGCTTTGACACCCGTTCTACCAATGGCCCAACCATTTAACCAAGAATTGATCTGTCACAAAAATGTTTGCAGTCACCTTAGTATGAATGAAAGCATCGACTACTTTTTGACATGCATAGAGAGAGGCCCCAGTAGAATAGAGAAGTGTGAAATACAGAAGAGTGAACGAGGACAAAGCACATGGTGATCATTATCTGAGGGCTTAGTAGCAGCATGAATTGTGGTTTCATTGTAACGCCCCGAATTTTCAGAATTTAATTTTTCTCGGAATTTTCGAAATTTTTATTCCAATTTTACCCTTGGGGTATTTTCGAGTTTTAGTCGAGGAAATAAATTATTATGCCTTGGAAACGACAATTTTAAGTCGATATTGTTCATGGTTCGGGTTCTGTTGGAAACGGATTCGAGATCGGGGTGAAACGCGAGGTTTAGCATGGTCTCTTTCGAAACTACGTCGTTTTGACTTGGAAAGAAAAAAAAAATAAATAAAACTGTTGACTAGGGCGGGTTGACCGCGCCTCAGCCCGAAACGGCGTCGTTTCGGGGCTGGGCCGGCTCACACCCTAAAAACACTAGCCCCATCCCTCTTCTTCCTTTCTATTCTTTTCACTTTTCTTTCTTCTTCCTTTTGTTTTCTCCCCGACGGCGCCTCCTCCTCCTACCTTCCTTCTCTTTCTTTCTTTTCTCCCTCCCTTCTCTTCCCTTCGTTCTCCCTCTCGCTCTCTTCTCTTCTTTCCCTCTCTTCCTCTCTCTCTTTTTCGTTTTCGTCTACACACCAACACTTCTTCTTCCTTCTTCGTGAGCCGCCGCCGCCGCCGCCGTCGACTGAATCGCAAGGGCCGAGGCTGGCTGACCGGAGACGGAACGAGAGGACTCCGTGTGGCCTCTCTCTCGCGACTGCCTGCGTCGCCGACGAGGTAAGCTCGGCCTCCTCATCCCTCTCGGTTTTTATTCCGTTTTCTTTTCTTTCTTCGTTGATTTCTTTCTCTGCTTTCCTTCGATGGTCTTCTCGACCGGCGTGTCTGTTCGGGTTGGTTTAGTTCTAATGGTGTTGTTGTGTTGTTGCCCGGTTTGGTTTGACGGGGGTGGGGTTTGCAGATTGTTGTTGTTGGTGGTTGTCTTCGTGCACTGGGATTGTACTGTGTGTGTTGTTCTCTGCCGGTGTTGGTTCTGTGTGGTGCGTGGCTGCGGGTGTGTGTCCCGGCAGTGAGGTGCTCGGGTTGTCGTGTGTGTTTTCCGGGCAGTGTCGGTTCGGGGTTGCAGGTTGTTGTGGGGTGCTTGGCCGGTTTGGACAGTGGCAGTTTGAGTTGAATTTTCCGGTAAGGGCTCCTTTTTCCCAATTCTGTTCTTGAATCAATTTAAGGAGTTAAGGTTGTGTTGTTGTTAATCATGTATGGCTGAGTTGAATGCGGTATGGGTATTGTTTTGTTGGTGGCAGATTTACCGTGATTGGTTTTTGGAGGTTGTGGGATTTTCCGGCGAGGTCACCGGAATCCGGCGAAGGCTCAGGAATTTTCCGGCGAAGGCTCGGGAATTTTCCGGCGAGCCTATGCAATTTTCCGGCGAAGGTTCGGGTTTTGACTCCGGCATTATACTTGATGTATAAATTGTGTTATTCATGGCATGTACTCATTTAATTTGGATTGGGTTTTGTAATTTTGATAAGGTATATAGTAGTAAATCGAGTACGGGAATTTGTGTGGAATATAACCGGGAGTTTTACCGATACGGGTAGAACCTTTAGGCCGGGAATCTTTGGGATCGGATTAACCTTGGACTTAAGTAATGGGCTTTAAGCCCAATCCTATGCTTGGCGTAATAAGGACTTAAGGAAGTGGGCTTTAGGCCCGGAAATTGTAATTGGGCTTAGATTGGACTTTAGGCCGGGAATTCATAAACGACATAATGAGTGGGCCATAGGCTCGGGAACTACTCTTGGACTTAGTTGGGCTTAAGCCCGGTGAACCTTAGGTCCCGATACTCGGAGTTTTGGTGAGAGAACATTAAGTCGGGCTTAGACCCGGGAATTTCATAGTCGACTAACTTGGGACGGGTTTAACTCAGTTGAGCATTATAGTTACATGCATGCACATCTTTATTGTTTGTGTTTGTAATTTGTTGTGTGTGCCGGTATTCAGACACGGGTAATACCTCGGGAGCTGGAGGATCTGTTTTGGGAAAGGCTCCACAGGACAATCGTCGTTGAGGTGACTTTATATGTCTTTTTATGTTTGTATGCATGAGCTCGTTGGAATGGTTTGTTTGAGTTGCATGCTTGTTTGCTAACATGCTGTAATCTGTATTGTGTGCCTAAGTGTATTATTTGCTTATGAGCTGG
>JAKUCV010003388.1:67322-98162 GCA_028386065.3 Turnera subulata | reverse complement strand
AGAAATTCCGAAACCCGAAAAATACCAACTTAGTTCCGAAAAATTCACGGGAAAATCACGAGCGCGGGAAAACACTCGGATTCGAAAAACGACTCCCGATTTACCTTGAATTAATTACCCAAGATTAATTCAACAGTAAATCACGGTAAATAGACTTTTACAGTCCGGTAAAAATCCAAAATTTTTACCCGGGCTGTTACATCCTAGGACTTTCACGAAGATATGGATCACCAGAAGCTACTGCCAGTGAATTTAGTGCACGATTAATTACGCATTTGCCCTAATGATCTATGCACCTGTCTCATTAATTCTGTCTATTTGTTCATATTTTAGGCTGAAAAAAAAAAAATCAACTTCAGGGCGAACAATCATCAACAACACAATGCCATTCTGGATCATCATTTTTAAGGACAACTGGAAAACTTACAAGGAGTACATTCGTAGAACATGCGAGTTTAATTTGCAGCGCATTGATGTACAATACAAAGAGAGTGAATGAAAAGAAAGCGCAAGTAACATGAATAAATTTCTTTACTTCTGTCTTACAAAAAATTTAAGCCTCTAAAAGAACAATAGGTTCCTCATCCGGAAAACTCAAATTCAAGGTTTGTAGCTTGAAACCTGAACGCTGTATGATCTCAACTAGATTCGAAGCGACCCCTGTAGCTTGTACGGTCGTCTGCTTTGACAACTGAAACCAAAAGAAAATGGCCCCGTCAATTTATGCTGTGTGTTTAGCTAACAGTGTGCACGGTTTTATGTAAGAACTAGTTCCCCTGACAATAGGGGTTCACGTATAAAAATACAAAAGGATATGGTAAACTATTCCAAATAAAAACCCTACATTGAGTTGAAGAATAAGAAATTCCTGAAAACAAGGTCCTAAGCAAAAAAAATATTAATGGAAAGCATTTCCCTGTAGTGTTACTTTTGCAATCGTAACACTTGGCTGATTTGAGGGAGATCCAAGTCCAACCAAAAACTAGATGTTTTATTCTAAACTGATGCCGATGGCAACCAAGATTTGACAAGTAACAAGTAGTTCATACGAACCTCAACAGTTGCCACACCCTCAGAGGCTTGGACATTTAAATCTGAGACGCCTTCTATTCTCTGCATTAGAAAAGAAAGTAGAATCACTGGTAAGAAGAGGCAGACTTGAAAAAAGTAAAAGCAATTTATCAATAAACGAGAGAGTGAACTGTAATTTCAACATCACAATCTGACATTTCTCAACTTGAAACCAAATTTGCCAACTTGAGAGTGAAATAACAAGGAATGGTGTTGGCCACAATAGAAACATCACGCAGACTCCCTTCATTTAGAGAAGATAGATATTTGCTTAGCGGGTATAAAAAGCTTACTTATATCTCTTCTTTTCACATGGAACACTACTAATATAACTGCCCTTCCACAACTGTTACCATTATCCTTTATCCTTTTATGCTTTCCAAGTTTCACAGATGGCAGGTTAGAAAGAAATAGAGATATTGAAACAGAATAGCAGATCGTTCATCCACTACCGAGACATGTTCAACTGTCAACAACGATAAAGACAATCTAATTGCTCACAACCAACCTACCCCCTTCAATCATCTAACATTCACCAATTGGTATGCAATGCTAACTTTACCAGTATACAATGCCAACATTTTAGGCCCATGTGGGTCATACTCCAAGGATGGCTGGAATCAAGCTAGATCAGTTCCACTTTGCAGCCTATACTGTCCCATCAGAAGAGCAACACATTGATGATGTAACCTCTTATATCTCACTCTCCAGCATTCTTTATTTGCCAAATCATAATTCAAAATTCAACTTTAAGGTCAAACCCGAATCAAACTTACTCTTCTTCTAGAACATACTCATATGACCACATTACATGAACCATACCTCGTCAAGGAACTAAATGCTCCACATTACTATCTCCAACTTCCATTGTGGAGATAATTTTATCCTTGCTAGGGAGGAAACAATGCCTTAGAGTAAATGCACATGGTATCATCCATATATTTTGCATGGTGAAGAAACACCCAAAGCAAAAAAAACATATAAAACGAAAGGCAAAAAGTTTGTACCTCTAAGGCCCTGGTCACTTTAGGAATATCTTCTTCATTAAGCATTCCCTCCGCCTACACATATAGAAGCAACAACCATCAGGATGTATTAAGTGAAGTTTGACTAAAGAGAATAAACTAATATATTTCCAGACCCAATAGTATTCGAGAAAAAATTGAACTCAGGTTAATCCTGGCACTCTGTTCGCTATCTCTTCATCAGAACCCAGACCACTTGCAGCTCAAAAATGAAGTACTATGGTAAAACAAATGCAAGAAATCTTAAAGCAGCAGTCCTGGAACTGAATGCCGCAAAATCTTTGGCGAAAACAAGATTACATGAAAAGAATTTCACCAAGCGGGTCAAATAAATCAAACGGGTTTTCAATATCTACCCAGGTAAGCGAGAAGAAAGCACAATCATATCCCAGCTTAAAGTTAAATTCTTTTCTTTTTTTCATTCAATTATAACAACAACAGTAGACAAGGAGTAAAGTACCTGGAAAAAGATGGTAAGGTTATCAGAAGGAGACACAGGAACAGACACCGTTGCTTGTTGCTCGGCTTGTGTTTCTTCGGCTCCCTCCGGAGTAAGGCCTTCTGTTTCAACGGCTCTCAGTTCCCTAACTCCACCGGAACGTATGTTCTTGTCCCTCTTTTGGTTGTTCGTCCTAAAAGTCAAGTGCTTCGAAGACTTGCGAAAATCGCCGGGTGCTTGGAAATGGAGGGTTGTAGAATGAGCTTGGATTCTGCGAGAACTGGGACTCCAAATTGAGTGTAGAACAGAAAAGGCCGAGACTGTTGCCATTTCTCTGGGTCTGCTGCTTCTCTCTGTGTTTTTCCAGCGAGAGGCTTTGCTGTTGTTTGCTTTTTGCTGGTTGCTTCTTCTTTCGCTCCCTATCCACTCTCTTGTCTCTCTGTTAGTACTGCTTAGGCTTGTCTTTGGACCTTGGGTTATCTTATCAAGGCCCAAGCCTGATGTATAGGCCCAACCCGCAAGCCTGGTACAGATTGCCGTTGAGGCCGAAGCCCAAGGCCCATAAGAAAATAAATTCACGCGCCAAATTCCATGTTCCCTTTCTAGAACAGACAACAATAACATATGTGGTAACTTCCACTACATTTTAATTCTTAGCTGGCGTTCGTTAACTACAAGATTAAGGTTCAAGATGAAATGTTCTGCACAATACATACATAAACATGCAAATTCATTACAGTAATCTAGTGTTAAACGGTCATTAGAATGCCCTTTCCCTCCTAGGATTTGTATCTAATCCATAGCTCATTTCCCTTTAAACGCTATAGGTTAACCTGCGGATTCAAAATATTTTCTTTCACTCAGATTTCTGTCCAGAAATTTTAAGGGCATTTGCATACATTCGGCAATCAAAAAGTAACGCAGTTGCTTCCTCAGAATTCCTCAGAGTTGAGTTATTTGTGGCCACAGTCCTCTTCAATTTGGCCAGCTGCATAAAAAAGCATAAAACCACCGTCAGTGTTGGTAGTCATAAGTTGTTTTTTGGTGATAAAAGATAAATCTTGAAGATCCTCACCCATGAGATTAATTGCCCGATTGGCCTGCGCATCAGCCTCCGAGTTGAATTCCTGCAAACAAATCACAAATGATCAGTAAATAGGTCGTTGAAGAACCAGTATGACAAATTACAAGAACCTATAGTGCTTCCCAAAACATGAAGTTGCCATTCCCACTATGAACATCCCCTTTCATTACAAAGGCAACCAGAACCACAGCACAATGCAGGTATGGAATTGCTTTGAATGCAATTAATATTTGATTCAATATTGAGATAGCTAAATAAAAGGTCATAGAGAAACTCAGTATCATGATAGAAACAGCCTATAGAGATGCTACATTTGATAAAAAGCGCTCAGGAAAGTAATGGCCTGCAGAGAAAAATGTTAAAAATGATTAGAATGCTTATTATCCGTTCGTGACGCTCATGAGCCCCAGCACAAATGAAATGTGATAATGGAAATGAAATTATCATCAGTTTCATGACAACGCCACACGAGTGCACTGACCAAAGAAAAAAAAAAAGGAAAAACCAACGGATGACAATATTGGCCCAAATAATTCAGCCAATGAATTGAAAAAAGCCTACAGCAGAAACAGTAAGAGAAATTTCAACAAAGCAATCTTGAAGAAATATAGTGTAAGCTTGCAATATAAACATGAGGTGACTTCAGGGAAGGTAGGTAAATATTGGTCTGTACCCTGAGAACATGCTTGATCTCGAAAGAAACAAATTTCTCCTTCAGCTCCCTAGCCTCTTTACACAAGTCAGCCATATTCTGGTTTTTGAGCTTCCATAGACCCTGAATCTGTTCATGAGCAAGGAATTTTTGAATGAAATAAGGAAACACAGATTGGATAGAATCCTACGTACCTTCGTGGATAATTCTGTTTCCCGCGTCTTAGTATACAAGATTATATCGTTTAAGTGAAGGCTTACCTAGAAAGGAAGACCACGGAGGACTTCACTCGGTGAAAGAGCGAAAAATACGAGGACAAAAAGTATAAGCAAAGTAAAACTAAGGTCTTTCGATTTTTGAATTCTTTGTTCTTTGATAAGTGATCATCTTATTTATGGCTCCTAAATTGACAGAAGTATTTAGCTTGCCCAATCACTGAACATCAAAAATAAAGGAATATGAATTAAATGAGATTAAACAACAAACCTGCATGCAGACAAGATTTGAGTCTCCCTGGACCCGGATGTGCTTATAGCCTTCCTTAAGTGCATGCTTCAGCCCTAAAAGTACAGCTCGATATTCAGCAACATTATTTGTCGTAATGCCCAACCCTTCACGAAGCCGGCAGACCTACCACGGTTAGCGAGAGTTAAAGTATGATATCAATTACACATTGTGATGTGAAATTCAAATTATACATATTTAAAGCTTTATTGACCAAAAGCTGCATACCAAACTTCCATCGTCCGCACGAAGCACAGCTCCTGCACCAGCAAGTCCAGGATTTCCTTTTGAAGCACCATCAAAAGCAAGGATGCAGGAGGACTGACCAAAAGTTACAGATAAGCTTCAAGTAACAGCAGGATTAAATAAAATAGCAGTATGCCAAAGATCTAGCCCAAACAAAAGCCATATGCTTATGTATCACAACAAACAACCATATTTCATACTTGAACTGACGACTGAGCCCAGCTGTTTACAGATCCAATGCATCAAATGGATAATTACCCTATCCATAGTCAGTAAGCCAGACAGAAAACTATATACCAGAAATTTGAAATATGCAACACTTGAAAACTAAACTTTTCACGGCCACCTGTGGTCAAATTCTGCAGAACAGTTTTCACATTTTAATCTCCCATGCAAGAGATCAAAACTTGCTGTGTGCAAACCAAGCATGCACTTGACAAAGAACTGACTCACCACATGGAAAGAATTGATAACAGAACTATCAAGAATATGTAAAGATAGAGACCTAACACTAGACACCCTTAACAAAACATGAAAAGACAAGTATCATGCTGAATAAGCATGCACTCCCTAATCAAGACAATATGCACGAGACATAAAATTAATATAACCAAAGGTGACGTAGGAAGTGAGTATCTCACACAGCCAGAAGAATTTGATTTAGTTTGTACGAAACTATCTGCTTTCATCTGCTTTATCACAGGACCTTCTATACCAAACAATCGTGGCATCACGAGCCTTTCCTGCTGAACAGCATGAAATGTGAAGGTTATTTAAATGAAAACACTTACCTTCAACCAACCATACAGAAGTGCAGACAATCTGCCACCAAAGGCGGTTAACTCATATACAGATGAAACTTAATTATTCAGAAAGACACGTGCAATTCTCATAATCAAATTCTTTCAGCCAATGAACATTATATTCTCATCACAGTGCTTTGAAACTATGCACCCTTAAAGTTTTAGCATACCCCTGATTCAAGCATCTCTTGTGATCTCTTTGGTGGGGAATTCTTGTCTAATGTTTTTCCTTTGGAAGAAGCTGGCTCCTGAGACCACATGGACACCAGGAAACATACAATATCAGAGGCAATAACGTTCGATAAACAATGCAACAATGTCAAACATTCACTTCCTCCACTATGATGGAGAAGAACAAAATAAGTATGTGAGAGAATGCTGATAAAATGACCGTAGGCTTAACTAGAAAGCCATCAATTAAAGCCAATGATGCCAGCTGCTATGAACCGTTGTCAAATCAGCAACGAAAAGAGATAGTTAAACAAGAAGTGAACCTGAAAAGGACAAGGAACAAGTTTTCCAAAAAGATCATGAACTTATAGCCGACGTAACTATCTTATCCGTCGTAAGAATTCCGGTACGCTTCAGTCTATGAGGAGTCGGAGGAACCCATTCGGTATTGGAAACTTTTGCGAGTGCCTTCCTACTCTGTGGACCTTTTCGTTTTGTATTACTGGTATTGTTAACTTTTAGTTTGTTATGTCATTTGGTTGGTTGCGACTTCTGAAATTTGGCCCATTGCAAACTACAACTACCAAAAAGCAAGGAAAAGAAAGAGCCCGTCATGGATAAAACGGACGATACCCAGTATAACAGCCGCAGCTTAGATTAATTCAGAACTCTCATTGCAATCAAAATAAGAATTGATCCATAAAGAAAAGCCAAACAACCCGTTTTAACAGCACATGAAAGATTATCAAAGAAATAGAAAAAAAAAAATTGGTAAACAGAACTCACAGATGATCCAGCTTGAGCTTGGCAGTCACTAAAGTTCTTATAAACCCCAATAACATCTCCTTTTCGTACAACGTAAAAAGCATCTTTCTCTTCTTCCATGTTCATAGAATCTAGAAAAGTTTAAAAAGTAAACCCAGCAAACACTACTAGGGTTTTGAACTTTTTTGATACTGGGTCAAGTGAAGATAGTGAAGGGCACACACCTATAGGAGAGTAAATTACGGGCAGAGAGATGTGACATTCAAAACGGCTAGTGGCCTTGTCTAATTACGAGAAAAAATAGCTTTTCTCGCGAGACGCTAGTTTTTCAAAGTGTTTAAACGGTGAGTGAACTCCGAAGAGACATGGAAGCAGGAAAGGTAAGGCTAGTGGATGAATGGGCTTTGGCGGGAAAGGAGCCGGTGGGTGTAAATAGAAGAGACTTGTTGGTGGTGCAGCAGTAACTAGCAATAATGGGTATCACCACATCACCCATCTCTACGGAGGACCCGGCCCATATTATGTTCATCATTTGCCCTCTAGTATTATGTATTCCACCAAGTGGAAATCATGTAATTTCCCAGAATAGGGAAGAATAGTCATGTAAAGAATAGTCATGTAATTTCCCAGAATAGGGAAGAATAGGCAGGCTTGTTCGTCATTTGCCCTCTAGTATTATGTATTCCACCAAGTGGAAATCATGTAATTTCCCAGAATAGGGAAGAATAGTCATTTTGTTGTGATACGGACAGAAGCTTAATTTTACTTGTGATATGTTACATCTATGAGCAGTCCACAAACTCAGATTTTGATTTGCAACAACACTTGCATGTCTTGTTTTATGCGACTTGGCAAAATGTGAATGGTAGTGGCAGATACAAGTTTAAGCAAAAGAAGATCTTTTAATCTGACATGAGTGAGAACGTCTCCATTGCAAGCATTTATCCAAGTTGCACTCAGAAATCATGGTTAGGACCAAGCTGGGATCAAGAAAGATACTCTATATACGTTTATCAATACCATAAGCACCAGTCCAAGACACATCAGTACAACAATCTGGCAGATGATGCCTAATATTACTTGCATCAACCAAAAGCAAAACTGCATTTTCCAAAAAAAGATATGCATTTTGCAAAATATTCCGAGCTAGAACAACTAGGAAATCTCATCAACTCCAAAACCCCATCAGGACTAATTGATCACTGGACAGCTTCAGGTGATATTTTGACTATAGCTGAATATAAGTTGTGCTATGCCCCCCGCTCATCACAGATCTCTGTTATAGGGTACAACCTTGAGCAGCATCGCAATGTCATAAGACTTGAATTCTTTGCCAAAAGAGATGCTGAGCTCCAGGGGTGTCTTTCCATCCTATAAAACACACAGAGATATGATTCCTGCAACTACAGCTTTTCCTTCAATTGTACAACTATAGAGATTTTACCTGATTTCTTCTCGTCTTGTCTGCTCCATTGACCAACAAAACTTTTGTTATATCTCTATTTCTACTTTGGACAGCAACATGCAGGGGTGTCCATCCTTCCTGTAATAAATGTCCAGAGCATTTCAAAAGTCATACCAAGCTAAACTGAACAATTTGATCAGGGAAATTGACAGATGATACTCACCATATCTGCAACATTGAGATCAACCTTGTACTTGATCAATAACTTCACAATATGGATAGCGCCAACTTGAACTGCATAATGCAGAGGGGTAGCCCCATCCTGTTTTAAG
This sequence comes from Turnera subulata, assembly GCA_028386065.3. NCBI lineage: Eukaryota > Viridiplantae > Streptophyta > Magnoliopsida > Malpighiales > Passifloraceae > Turnera > Turnera subulata. The sequence goes on along the minus strand of JAKUCV010003388.1, from coordinate 89,665 downwards.
GTAAACAGACATGTCGATAATCATTAGAAGGTAACAGGAAAAAGGAAAAGAAGAAATGAAAGTACAAAGAGCGAGTTAATATGAAAACTCTATCCTCACCCGGTCTCTGGCATGCGGGCTTGCACCTTTTCTTAGGAGATGACTAATCACATGCTCCTTTCTACCAATAATTGCCTTATGCAGAGCTGTGAGACCATCCTATTTCAACGTTTCAATTTAATATATGTTGCACAGGATAAAATAAACTCGCAAAAATCAGATATACATAGAAAGCCATTGGAACTCACCTTATCAACACTGTCAATATCCAACCCATTATCAATAAGTTTGTCCATGCATTGTATTGTCCCTGACAATGCGAGGGACTGGAGTGGCTTCCATTTAGCCTGGACAGTATAAGTAAGAAAAATAGACACAAGGTACATTAATCAGATAAATATAATTGTTAAATGCCTTACTATTAATCGGAATATGCTTATCTTGAGCATCAAAAATAGCCTAAATAGTCCCAATATCCAGAAAACCAAAGGCAATCATTCAACAAAAGGTAGAAGCAGCTCTTACCGTTGATATTTTGCTCAGGTCAGGTTTATCATTCTGGTACAAAATCGCCAGTTCCTCTGGTGTCAGAAGCCGTTCAACCTCTGCAATAATTGCACAAAAACGACGCAACCAATTCATCTCAAACCCAAAAGCAAAGAAAATGCAACAACCTCATTACAGTTCTTGCTTGACACAACAAAGACACCATTAATTTAACACAACATAAACCTCAACAAAACCATCTAAAAATACAATTCAAAAACCCCCAAGAGTTACAATCAAAGGGTAATTGGGTAAACAGAAAACACACACCGGAAGCAATCCTGTCGTCGTCGACGGCGGAAGGCGAGGGCTTATCAGCAACGGCGGTTGATGATGCATCACCGGTTTCGTCCTCCTCCCAATCGCTCTCGAAATCCAAGTCGTTTTCTTCCGCCTCTTCTCCCTCTTCTTCTTCGTCTTCGTGGTCGCTTTCAGTTCCGTCGTCGGGTTCTTCCCAGACGCCGGCGCCCGTGTCCGAGGAAGGTGCCCAGTTTGCTGACTCAACCGCACGAGCGGTTAATCTAAAACATTTGTTCGACACCAAACACACGTGTCGTCTAGTTAGTTTTGCTGGCGTTGTTTTTATAATGCTTGTACTTGGAGAGACGGAACTGAACAGAGTTGATAGTCGTGGAAGAAGCGAGTAAGGCGTTATTGCCAGTCGCGTCATCTCCATCTTCGACTACTAACCATCCAAAACCGGGGACATATCTGTCTGTCCCTCCCTGCCTCATCCAAGTAGTGTTCATTTGGGCCTGTGTCAAATAGCCCAGATAACGTTGCTGATTGGTCCATCATCAAACAATTCACCCCAGCTCAACATTATGCAACTGGCCCAAGTCCAATACCAAACATACAACAGTAGTGTCGGTGGAGAGCCCTTTGGATTAGGACATGAAACGACAACAGGGATGTCGTGTGCGCATCCATATAGGTCCCGTAATGCGAAACTTGGGGAATGGTGATGTGTCGTTGCAAGTAACGGTTATTTTAAGCCAACACCCCCCCGAAATTTCGATGGGCCCAGAACATGGTCATGTTCATAAAGACACCGACTACTTTGTTGTCTTTATTTTTTTTGTTTTCCACAACAAAAAAAGGCATATGTCACGTTATCGCAATCCCACACAATATGATACCATGCTATAGTTAGCAATCTTGAAGAGCAAAAATCGAAATTGGCCATTGTTCAATTATTGAGAACTGGATAAGGATTTTCCGATTTTGGGTAACAAAGAGAATCGGGAGTCTAAAGAGTTGTATATGCATAATCTTGCTAGACTCGTGTCATGTAGTGCATTACCATTTACCCAACAATAGATTGATAGATTTTCTTGGCTTTGACTAGTTAGTGTTTTTTCCTTACTTGTAAGCGCCATTACAAATCCAAGAAAACTAAAGCTAACTATGCATAACAAAGCAAAAGCGAAAACAAGGATACTGTCTCAACTACCACCGTCCACCGGGGGTGGTGATCCACTGGCAAGGCCTTCAACCTGCCATCTCTAAGACTCGGGTTTGAGTCCCGGCGCTTCCAGTCAAGCCCCATAGTGTGATGCGGCCGAATATGGCCTTCCACACGGTGGGGTGCTGGCCGTTGAGCCCGGTGATTCCCCGGTATTATGATGCGTAGCAGGTGAGGGTGTCCGCTGGTGCCCCGGTTGGGCGGTCTCTCCTATGAGGAGGGTCTAATGCCAGGATGTAACCGGTATTCACCGGGGCCTGGACCGACGGGCGGGACAATGATGACACAACTGATGCCTTTTTTTTTTTCTCGACAAAAAAAGGGATACTGTCTCAACTCAATATTTATATTGTTTACTTTTACGGGTGGAGCAGTTCACAAACGGAGAAGAATTCACAAAATTCAACTTAATATCCGTGATCTACTGATTAAAGATTACATTATATAAACTTTTTTCCTATCTGTGATGTAAAAGGGTTTCCAGACTTCTAGTCATGGGATTTCCCATACAGGAACTGGCAATGAAACTCATGTAAACCAAAAAAATTACAAAAAAAGAAGTAAACTTATGAATTGAACAGGGAAAATTCTTAGACTGTTTCTCTCCACTAACTTACTTGCTCCCCAATCAAGTCCAGACCCATAACCAGGAAAGACAACCCTTGGAACAGTAGAAAATAGAAATGTACTCCATGGGCGGATAACAGGCTTCTTGCAGCGGCGGTAAGTAAAAGAAAAGCAAGTGCCAGTTCTTTCCTGTACAGCCTGTTCTTCTTCTTTGCATTGGGTGATTTCTGCTCCTTGAGTTTGCTCAACAGTTCCAACCCGGACTCAGAATTCCTCCTCTGTATCTTCTCTTCATTGGACGCCTTGGATTCCCTCTCGGCAAGTGCCAGTAGGTCGGACTCGGATGCTCTTCCGGTCTTCTTTGTCACCACCCACTCATATGCGCTTCCAAGCTGGAAAAGTCCTGACACCATGGCATTGAACTTTGTCACGGACATGGTGTTCTCGAAGAGCAGGTACGGGATCAGGAACGGGAAGGATTTTGGTGCGGGAAGAATGTTCAGGAAGGACAGGAAAACGGGTATGTAACAGATCACCCAAAGAGGCAGCTCTGCCTCGGGGATGAACATGGTCAATGGAAGTATGATACAGAAGAGTGTGAATGAGTAAAATGGAAGTATAAGCTTCCTCAATAGAAAGAAAAGAAATATCAGGTTTGCCTTCTTCCACATGGTTATCTGCAATAGAAAACACAAAAATGGATACAGTCAAGAATTTGGTTGGATTGAATGAAACTATGAAAGAGAATAGAAAAGTTGAATCCAGAATTCCACAAACCTTGGAAGTTATTATAGCAGGGAGGCACAAGCGGAAGAGCTGCATTGGACCGGAATGCCATCGATGTTGTTGCTTCTTGTAAGCTTCATAGGACTCTGGTAGTTCACAAAGCACTCTAACATCATTGAGGAAGATGAATTTCCATCCATGCAAATGTGCTCGAACCGCAATGTCCATATCTTCCACAGTTGTTCTCTCCAGCCACCCTCCTGATTCCTCTAAAGCTTTGATCCTCCACACACCAGCTGTGCCGTTGAATCCAAAGAAATTGAGGTAGTAACCATTCACTTGTTGCTCCACCTCAAAATGGAAGCACAGATTGATGTTTTGGAGTCTTGTGAGCAAGTTCTCATCCTTGTTTACAAATGACCAGCGAGCCTGGACTAAACCCAACTCAGGGTTCCCCTGCACACATTAGTACAGCAATGAGAGACTTCCTTGATTGGCAACTGATAGTGAATTGTAAGCTTTTTATTGAATCCTAGATGTTACCTTGAAGTGAGGGATTGTTTGTTTGAGGTAATCAGGATTGGGCTGAAAGTCTGCATCAAAGATTGCAACAAATTCGTAGTCTTTGACATAGTCGCAACCCATGGCAGATTTAAGATTTCCAGCTTTATATCCTGTCCTGATTAATCTATGCCTGTAGATTATGTTGATTCCTTTCTGCTTCCAAGAGGACACTTCATCTTTGATCAGGGATTGCAGATTTGCGTCATCTGAATCATCTAGTACTTGAATCAATAATCTATCCCGGGGCCAATCAAGCTGGCAGACTGCAGCAATGGATTGTTCATACACCTACAATACAAACCATTAAAAGAAATATCAATTTAAGATACTGAATGTCACCTTACTATGAAGTGAACTGAAGTTTTGAGGGGGGAAAAAACAGGCGTTGGACTTGTAATAATGATCCACAAGATTTGTCATTTTAGCGAGCACAAACAAGTGAAGAAACAAAAGAACCTAGCTGTTGAAGGTAAAGAAAAAATTAGCAAATAAGAATGGATATCTTGTATTACCTCTCGCTCATTGCACATTGGAATCTGAACAAGAACCATTGGGAAGCTTGAAGGGTCCTCGACGTCATAGTCATATTCATTTGCCATGGGCTTCAACTTCTTGTACTTAATCCAGAAGCATCCAAGACATAGAACAAGCCGGTCGAGAGATTGGATCAAGAACAGAACAATGCAGAATTTAGAAAGAGTAGCCACCAAAGGGGCAACATAATCAACACGAAACGATAGCCATGCCATGTAAGACCATTGGACTAGACCCTGAACTTCCCATGGCTGCGTCAAGCTCAAGTTCCACTTCTTGAAATGGGCATACTGAAGTTACTGGTTCCGATGATAACTATATTGTTCTTTTCGAAATTACTAAGACATATTGGAAGGGGATACATATCCGAGGAGAAGCGAGTAAAATCTGCTTCGTTACGCAAAGGACTAACTTTGTTTGCGTCGAAACTTTCGACAACGATCGTCACTTTACGTTCACTGTCGAAATATCCGAAACTCCTCTTCTTCCCAAGTGAATTGCTTAGGACTTGCAGATTTTCGCTTATCCAGAAACGAAGACGACTCTGAGGCATTGAGCTCTACAATGGAGATGTTGTTAGGCTTCTCCATAGTAACCACAACTGATCCCGGAGACATTTTCTACTGCTCAAATACACAGAAAACAGAAGATACAAGTGCCCAGATCAAGATGAGCACTAGAAGAAAAAGAAAAAGCTGGAACTGAAGCTTCAGTTTTGAGAGCTGCCAGCCATTCTGCAGTAAAGAAAGAGATAGATATAGAAACAAAGGACTAAAGAATTTCTATATAATTTCCACCGAATCCTAGATCCTTAAAATCAGAGTGAAGAACAGAATCCAGGGAAGAAGATGTGCAGCAAGGTTGAATTATTAGATTTCAAATCAAAGCATAGCTGTGTACATGGGAGGGAGAGGGAAAGGGACTCATTTTCATATGCTTTCTGTGGGCTACTATTAAAGAAAAAGGAAAGAGTCCAACTTCTTGCACTGAGGTTAGAACTGCCAGGTCTAACTCAATTATAAAATTCCTTAATTGGTGACGGTTATATAATTTGCCTGGTTGTCCATGATTGCATTTGAATGCATAAATTAAAGTCAATGAGAATAGTACTTTATTTCGAGAATAGTGTTTTAACATTTTTTTTTTTTGATAATGATTGTTTTAACATTTAACGTACGGTTCACAAAGAAACAAGCTTTGCTTTGCGGTTCTAATAGCCATCCATGACCCATGAACATGAAATGACAAGTGACAACTAGGTACAGCCAAACTGCATATCATCCCCACAAAAAAATTCTTCCTGTCCAGTGAAACCGAAACAATCTATATGCACTGCAGGTAGTTTTTTGCAACTTTCCACATTTTGTGATAGTAATAAACTAGTGTACTTCCCTTCCCCTACTTTGCTAAACAATTACTAAGAAGTTTCTCTATCTTTTTAAGGCTTTGTTAAGCGTGTCAATTATGCTACGCGTCATTACGTAATAAGATCCACTAACAAGTTCTCATTATGTCTTACTCATCATGTGCTGTATCTAATTAAGCTTGGACTTTTTCTTTTAGGACAGTAAAGTCTATGTTGTAGTTCAACCCTTATCATGTTAGCAACGTTGAAAGATTTGGCACATCCAGCAACTTCTTCTTTTGGTATCTTATCGGCTCGTTCCAAGTTCTGTCCTGTTTCTTGCGTTCCTTCTCGATGAAAAAATTCTGCTTCTGCCCATTTCTGGGGAGGGCATTAACTTTCACTGTCCACTGAAGCTACAAAAACGGGATGCTCGAAAGATGTGAATACATGTAATGAAAGATTATTTAATTAACCCATCTCATTCTCTGAGCATGAAAAATAATCTTCAGGTACTGACAGTGATAAAAAAAGAATTTATTGATTATGTATGCAGAGTAATGCTTTGTGACAGTAATAGTGACAGTAATAGGCATATAAGAAATTCAATTCTTTCCTGTCAATATCCGGTCAAGATCAATTTGCAATTTATTGAACTGATTCGCCTTTCACCTACAAGCTGCAGTTCACTTCATCAGTACAACGTCTAAAGTTTTTTTTCTTGACATGACATGACCTGATGATCTTAGTATGTATTCTCTCCTGCAAGATTAACAAAAAAGAAAAAGTTTCCTCCCGTCCAAACCCAACATCATTAGTGAACTTCAGCGTTTGACAGTAAAGTCTTAGCAGAAGAAAAGGGAAGAATCAAAAAGTATGCTTTTGGCATGAGGCCATAACAACAACTCGAATATTTTCATCAACTCTCTACAGCTTTTCTCGTGCAAATTTAGGCCAAAAGCTAAATGCATAAATCTGATACAGTGGCCCATATTAAAAGCAATATTGACACATTTCAGAGTTCCAATCATACATAGACAACATGATTGTCCTCAGTAAGCATAAATGTGGTGAAAAAATACTTATTTTGCTGTGCCAGGAAATCAGTGATGCCAAGAATCTTGTGACCCTAGTTACATTTACACCTACTTGTAAATGTAGGTGCCACATTTACACCTGGACTCATCTCTAAGTCTCTTATTTTCTACTAGTAAATGGCAGATGAATCTTAATTGAAGCAGTACAACTTAATCAACCTCAATTAGAAGTTGTCAGATATAATTGGAGCAGAGTAGTGCAGAGTCATCTCCTTCAACCTATTGCTTATCCCGTAAATAATGGAGCAGCATTACCCAGTGTAGTCCTTTTTTGTGATCCGTGCATGTGTTCCAAATTAAATTCTTTCATTTTCAAAACAAAAATAAAATGGAAAGACAAAGTAGACCCATAATAAAATGATAGTACTCGGCGAAGTGGGGGCTAGCAATTTTCTTATTTGGATCCATGTGGGCCATCTGAGACAACCCTTTGTGGGGAAATTCAATTAATGAGCTCATATCCCTTGAGCTTTTGAATTCTTTAAAAAACTAGTGTAGTTTGGTTTCCATCTGCATCTGCATATGAACTGTACGGTACAGTGTATTAATGTTCATCTTTAGATTGATATAAAATGAGGGAATAATGTGCAAAATTAACGAGCGTAAGCCAGAATTAATCTCCTCTTCGTCTGGTTTTCAATTAAAGCTAAAGAATGAAGGTCATGTAGTAAGGAGAATTGATGATTCATTTTCTGAAAGTTGCAGGGATGCAAACTACGGATAACACTCTTGTGTTTTAGAAAATTTTAGCATAATACAATCTAGTCTCACCAGAGTGTCTATTTATCAGTTTATGTGGGTTACATGGGTGTGTATCCTAGCAACCAAGCAATGCAACAAAGGCCTCACCCCCAGCAAAGCCCCACACTGGGTAACAAATGTATGTGGCAGATATTTGCATCTCAAAGCGAGTTTGTCTTGGCTATTTGGCAATTTGGCAGGTTCACATGTGAAAATCCTGTCCTACAAGAAGTCCCCATGTGAAAGGTACCCTGGCCATGGTTGTTTGAATAGATTTAGTCCAATACCAGCTAGTCTCACTTGACTAGCTCATTGTCATTTTGCAAATAAGAAATTAATAGAATCTTACAAAATAATAATACCATGTACTGTTGAAGCTTCTAATGGCCTTCTCGGAATCATATCTCTTTCCCTTGTCAGGCAGATCTGTGGTATTTGTGATACTCTTGTCTCTAATCTTATTCATCTATTTGCTACAGGAAATCCATCACCAGCAGCAGATCAACTCAGCTTTCAAATTCTAGTGCTTAATATGTAAGTTCAGTCTCTTTCCAGCAGCAAGGACTAGTTACATTTTCTAGTGCCTATACTACACTCTATGTGATCAAATCTATCACAATCATATACAATTATTAATCTTTAACAGAGGAGGCAAATTTGTGAACATAAATTTAATTTGGTATGTTGCATCACCAACAGAGTTGACATTGATCCTGAAAATTAAGAGGCACAAGCTGAGTTTATGATTGAACACGCAATGCTTATACAGGTGCCTTTCAACACAGATCTATATAACTTACCTAACGAACAATCCCAGTTAAAAGTTCAGGAAGCAACTGCCGAACTATTAAAGATCAATCCGGAGCAGGATCCATTTCACTTAAATGTCTCAAAAATATTGGACCAACATAGTTCACAGACCTCAATCACCATAAAAATGGGCCACAATTTTGTGTATTTGTGTCTTGCATTGCCGACACACAAAATAAACAGCATATGCTGGGCATAAACTCGCATTAATCACAAACCACACTTGCAGCATTAATACTAGCTAGTGTGCCCTGACCAAAAGACAAACCCTAACAAGGAGGTGCCAAACTGGTCTATTTTACCTCTTGACATGATCGAGATATATATATGAGATTAGATAGTTCAAAAAAAAAAATTAAAAGATATGAGATTAGAAGAAAAAAAAAAAGAAGACAAGCTTGCACATGATAGATGCAAGAATAATGGGAAGGAATGGAAATTAGTCATTCATTCAGGAGATAAGTAAGAATGTGCAATTGTCTGAAATGTTTGTCACGATATCTCTGGCCTTCGTCTGTTTGGTGAGATGTCCATTTTCGATATCAGAAATTTGGGACTGTACATTAATTAATATTCAGATGCATAGATATATGGAGGATGATATAACCATATATGCCATGATTCATTCTGGGCTCAACTGGTAAATAGTGTGTTGATCAGAAACTGTCTTCTTGCAAACGGTGCAAAATTTGGCAATACATCAATGATTCTACAAATGTCTCCCAATTATTGTGCCTCAACCATAGATGTGTAGCTATTTATGCGCTCTTTGTTCTTTTTTCCTTTTCTTTTTTTTTTTTTTCTGGCTGTCTTTTTGGCTCTGTATACGAACCTTATGAGTTGATACTTGATATGAAAAGACATAACATAATATAGGATTTAAATTTCAACAATACATGCTTTCTTAGTTTCTTCGCATGCACGAGTGGCGGATAAATCTTTCAACTTCACATTTACATAAATGTCAAAATCTGATTAATTAAAATCATATTGCGCTACCATGCATATACAGTTAATATAGCACTACGTGCTGCTAAAAGACAAGTCAATGGGTTAGTGTTTTCAAATTGCTTCTGGTGAGGTAGTTAAGTAGACAACAAGCCATATTCTGTAAGCTTCCACGTAAGTTCTTAATGCTATGGACTGGGGCTAGAAGCGATGACGGTGGATGTCAAACTTGGATCAGCAGTTAGACCTGATCGAGCTACTGGGTCATGGTTTTCCGGTCAAAACATAAGCAAACCTTGGTTTACTAGAAATAATGTTTTCTTAAAAGACTGAGTTTTTTAGATAACCCAGTGCCAATGTGATCAAGTTGGCCAGCCAAACCCAAAATTTTGTACCGGTATTGGTTCACCCAACTCTGAACTCCATTCTGTTATAAAACCTAGGTGAACCCAGGCTACCCCACACAAATCACAATCAAGTATTCTCGTTGACAAACAAATCAGAAGGTATGTTGAGAAAAAAAGGCGATTTGATTACCCTTCTATTGCAGTAGATAGATCCAATAGTTATGCTTAGAAATTTAAGGCATGAGATTATTTTCCCAAAAAAAATATAACACGATTTTTTCTTCTTATTTTGGTAATAATTTTTTTCCTTTGGGTTAACTGGTAGTTCATTTAAGGTTAAGAATAACATGGAACAACAGACTCCCTACATCTGCTTAAATAACGTGGATTTTGGGTAAACAAAATCATGGGCTAGGTTTCACAATCCATCATCTGAAGGACCAATAGCTGATGATGAAAATCTCGTTCTTGGACCTGATCAAATTTTGAAATGCTGCTTAGGCCCAATAAAAGAATTACGCTGTATAATATAATTCTAGGCCCAGTTGGGAAGGGGACAACACACAGTGGACGAGCCGCGTGTTAGTCCTTGACTATCATAGGGCAGTTTATGGCCCAACTTAGTTGCGGGCTATCGGGCCGCCAAAAAATTGGACCGCTATATCCTATATGGATTGCACATTGCTATGATTTTTTTTTTTGGTACATCTGAATGAAAATACATACAGCAAGGAAAAACGAACTGTAAGATTGTAAAGATATTCTTTATATAAAAAATCGTAAAAATATCATAGTCAACAAAATAAATTATGAAATTAGATAGAATATAGTATGCTTTTTATTTTGTATAAAGGTGTTATTAAACTTTATATGAAAATTATCATTGAATCTAAAGGGGAAAACAGGGGTCTCAAAGAAAAAAAATAGCTTAAAAAGAAAAGTTCAAAGCAATTCAATCAGTTGAGCGTAATTTTTTTTTTCAATATATGGGTTTTTCCTCGCGATATTGATGTACTTGCGAAGTGTTTTTGTCAATAAAACGGGCAGACATCAATAATCCCATCTTTTAATACAAGCGTTTTAAGAGTGATAGATAGAACTTATTGGACCAACATACTCGAGAACTACCACAATGGAAAGGAATATTTTGGGCCAAAAAACAAATAATGGAAAGCAATACAGCGAGAGAGAATAAAAGTGGTCCAACATTTTTTTGATTTGAATTGCTAGTAATTTCTAATATATTGGGTTTTTGCTTGCAATCATTTCTTTAATGGTATTGGTATATTATATTATATGTCTTAGATAAATTCTTATTGCTTAATATTTAATTAGTTTTGCAATCCGGGCAGGATGGGGGGCAAGTAGCTAGCGGCGTTGCCCCCTCCCAAAGAAATTATACTTCTTACATATTCAATGTTACCTTAAAGTCAGACAAAACAAAAATTATCACCTTATAGTAAAAGAATAGTTGGTTTTTTTTTGGTCGAAAAAGAATAGTTGGTTTAGTATATATAAAAAGAAAAAAAAACAAGTGGGAGAGAAAAAGTGATCCAACATTTTTAATCCAGCTTGACCCTGTTAACTTTTTTTTCACAATAATGCAGATAACCTTCTTAAACTAGGCAAAACAATATTGCACATGCATAACTTTGTCAGAATGTACAAGAAATAGAAAAATATGCATTATTTCTTTGTATACATCCAGACAAAGAATGGGTGGAAGCCTGGAAAAGTCTCAATTAAACGAGTCGGGGATTGTGGACGGAGACTCCGATGCAGTAATCCTTAGCACTTTTTAAGTAACGTGCCACATTATATATTTTTTTTAATGAAACGCACTTTATTAGGTATGCCACATAATTTAATCAGCTTTTTTTAGCATATAAAAAATACAACTTTTCGTACAATTTGTTTATTATAAAGCAATTGGTAGTAATAGCAGATGTAACAAGTGGATTTTTTTTGTCTTTCTATTGCCCTCAATTTTGAAATGTCATTCTTGTATCAAAATTTTATAGATTTTAGTCCTGATATTACCTCAAATATATGATTTTTGTACTCCCGACGACGGGGCAACCGTCGAAGACACGTGTCACCATATTATTCGCCAACGTCTTCATGTATTATAATCACAGACCAAGCAAAATTACTTTTAAGTATTATAATCCAGCTTTAAGCCAATCTTTCTCGGCTTATTTAGTTCTATATTTTTAGAAAATATTATTTTAGGCAAGTTATATTGTACTTATCTTTTTTGGTCGTTTGCTAAAATATCGTCCTCAGTTCTCGTTTAATGACAAATTTTATTTTCTGTAAAAAGTGCAACACATTGACATCATCATTAAATAAGGGATTTTGATATATTTAGTATCCGAATTTTTCCAAGTTCATCAATCATATACCCCTATTTTATAGATATTGTTAAAGAATAAATAATTTATAATATTTAAAGTATTACTTTATTTTTAAAATAACGTTTTATATACTTATTGTGGAACGAGGTACAAAGATGGACTTACGATATTGCATAATTTGTCCCTTGCTTTTGTTTGAAACTTGAAAGCAATAATTTCGATTCATTGTGTACCAAAAAGAAAAAAAACAATCGATTCAACACATGATTCACATCCTAGATTTATAGGTTGGTTTAAGAGTAGTACCCAAGTCATCCGGGGTCGCAACGTATATTGAGGTGTAATACGTGATGAAGGTGATATAGAAGAGTTTTTCTAAGGGTTATTGTACTAAGGGAATAGAAGGTACAGTTCAACACATTGAGTACCCTGAATTTTTTAAGTATAAAGAGTAACTAAGTGAGGCAGATAAAAAGTTTATGGATTACAAAGTCATTTATCCGAATGATGTACTTTTTGACCCACTAATGATGTACACATAAGGGGTAATCATGGCTCATGAGGATTCCTAGAGGCCGCAGATGTTCGTTTTTCTTTTTAGATTAAGTCCCATCAACAATTACTATACAACGTAAAAAATAGGTTGTCGATTTGCTAGAGATATTTTCTCTATATAAAGAGCCATAACTACAAGGTGTTTCTCCCACATCACGGTCCAAAAGAATGGGTATCAAGAATTTCCTCTGCTTCATCTTTCTTTACATTTTCACTGCTGCACAGAGGCCAGTATTGGGTAAAAGAAAGGCAAGTATCAAAGAACCTTCTTTCATCTTTTTAATCCTATTCGTCACTTCTTCTGCTAATCCTCTTTACAATTTTTACTTTGTGACTAACAAACTCACCTATCACATATCTAGCTAACTAATGATCATATCTCATTTATATCATCAAGTGACGCATACATATTAATTATATCCATGTTGGCCAGTATAGTCTTACGTGGTGTACTTGGGGAGACATTCTCATGGATCAGCTGAACCTTCAGCCCATGATTTGGAAAGAGTAAAACAATACCACCACGAACTCCTGGGATCTTACATAGGAAGGTGAACACACTACTAATAGATTCTGACATAATGTGCATAATAGCCACATTTTAATTAATTTCAAGACAGTTATACGGAGTGTTTTTTTCTTGGGTTGCAGCAAAGAGAAAGCAAAGGAACTTATATTTACCTCTTACAAACGTTACATCAATGGCTTCGCTGCGATGCTCGAAGAAGAAGAAGCAGCTGAGCTCTCGAGTGAGAAAATTTGAAGATGTCAAGTTAATTATGTTTTTGCAATATTCCATAGTTTATTTTAATTATATTTATTTTCCAACATTTTGTGATACAAATGTGTAGAGCATCCAAAGGTGGTCTCTGTTTTTCCTAGCCGAGTTAGGAAATTGCATACCACAAACTCCTGGGAGTTTCTTGGAGTGGAGAGGAACGGGGAAACTCCGGTTGATTCCATTTGGGAAAAGGCGAACTTCGGCGAAGACATAATCATTGGAGTCATGGATAGTGGTAAATTTTATCCTTATGCAAGTTTAAGAGGAATAGAAGAAGACCTTGACCATTAAAAAAAGAGGTCCACAAAAGAAAGAAATATTGACATGTGACTATAAATTTATAACCACACCAACGTTCCTCTCATATTCTGAACAAAAATATACATCATCCCTGTGATATACAGCTAGTATAAGCACGCTTTAGTTGATGCATAGAGCATAGTAGGACACCAGTAGCCAATAGGACACTAAAAATCAAGTATGAGCAATCCAATGGGCATATCAGTTCGCCCCCCGAGGAGACATGAGTATCTGCAGCTTTGGAGTGACATATATCCACCACGTAATTGGCATGTGCTACCGAATACTAACACAAACTTATCAGTCTGGTAGTAATTTATAAACTATTCTTTTGGCTGTATTTAACAGTCTTGCCTTTTGTTGTTGTGTTGTTGTTGTCGTGGAATAATACAATAGGTGTTTGGCCAGAATCAGCAAGCTTCAATGACGCTGGAATGGGACCTATTCCATCAAAGTGGAAAGGAAGCTGCAACTCAAATGGTGGAGTTAAATGCAACAGGTTCTTAATTTTTTCATTTGTTCCAACAAATTATCTTAATTTGTTTAGCATAAGAGAACACAAATCATTAATTCTTCTCAACTGGTCACTTTTGATCAAGGCAAACAAAATTTAGAAATACCACCCGGGAGCGTCAACAGAATGTAAAGTTAATCATGAAAAACTATTGAAAAATCTATCCGCGCAGGAATTAATCAGGAATGCATATCCTCCTTATTATTTCCAGGAAATTAATAGGAGCAAGGTATTTCAACAAAGGCTTTAAAGCAGAATACAAAAAAGAGTATGGACACCACCCAGTTGACCCATCTTTAGACAGCGCGAGGGATCATAACGGCCATGGCACCCACACAATGTCCACTGCTGGTGGCGGCTTTGTCCCCAGTGCAAATCTTTTAGGCTCAGCCAATGGAACGGCAAAAGGTGGCGCACCCCTAGCCCGGGTTGCTTCATACAAGGTTTGCTCCCCCGGTTGCACTGATCCTGACATACTAGATGGCATTGAAGCTGCTATCCATGATGGGGTTCATATAATATCCATTTCTCTGGGACCCGACTTGGAGGAGGGGCAAGAATTCTTTGTTCCCGAATACTTCAAGGATGCAACAGCCATAGGAGCATTTCATGCCACGGAGCAGGGGATTCTCGTGGTTGCCTCTGCTGGAAATGAAGGGCCAAAAACGGTCCAAAATGTGGCTCCCTGGATTCTCACTGTTGCAGCAAGCAGTATTGACAGAGATTTCCCATCTGATGTTGTTCTTGGAAACAACAAGCTATTCAAGGTGTGCAATAAGATGACTATATATTATCAATTTCCTCAAACGAAGAAAATGATGACTCCATAGGAAAGGAGGTAGTTGGGTCTATAGCCACATAATTAAGGTTCTGAAAGTGTTTTTGTAGTATTACAGCAAATAATTAATCTCTTTGTTTCTTTAGTATATCAAATGCATTATTGATACATTTTGGTGGCCATATGCAGGGTTTGAGCTTCAATTCAAATACTTCACCACTTGGAAAGTATTATCCTCTAGTCCATTCAGTGGATGCTAAAGCTGCAAATGCCTCTTATACGGATGCGTAAGCAAACAAATTGTTTCTGGGGGCAAATTGTTACCGCATATTACTCAAATGAATTCTCTATTTTGATTCAAACAGGATGTACAAAAGAAAAATTTTATTGTGCTTAATATATGCGCATTGTTATGTTGATTTGGCAGGGAACTTTGTGCGGACGGAACCCTTGATCCTGCTAAGGTAAGAGGGAAGATCGTATATTGTACGCGGGATTCCCCTGTCGAACTTCAGAAGAGCTTCGCAGTTTCGAAGGCGGGTGGCGTGGGGATGATACTTGCTAATCAGCTGGAGAGTTGGACACTTAGTCCCCAGGCACATTTTATTCCTACAGCTCATGTCACTGCTGCTGATGGACTTTCTATATTAGCTTACATCTACAGTAGAAAGTGAGTGCTTTGAGGAAGTTCAAAGTGCAATATAATATTCTGTTTGTCTTTAACCTTGTATATGCTGATGGCAAATTCTGTTCTTTTTTGTTTAGATCACCAGTAGCTTACATAAGGGGCTCCACAGAATTGGGACAAGTAGCTGCACCTATCATGGCTAGCTTCTCATCATCTGGACCAAATTATCTCACTCCGGAGATCCTTAAGGTGATTAACTGAAAATCCAGTTTGTTATTGCATAACATATTTCTTTAACTTCAAATGACAGATATTTCTCTGTATATTACATTCCAGCCTGATATTACTGCACCGGGAGTGAACATTCTAGCGGCTTATACACAAGCACAGGGACCTTCGGATGCATTCCCGCAAGACCCTCGCCGTAATTTAGCATTCAACATTGTATCAGGGACTTCCATGTCATGCCCCCATGTCTCTGGAATTGGTGCTCTTCTAAGGAAGCTCCACCCTGATTGGAGTCCTGCTGCCATTAAGTCCGCAATCATGACCACAGGTTCCATTTTTATTCTTCTCCGTATACATACTTTTTCATTGGCGCCAAGTATACCAAAATGCATTGACAAAAAGCAATGATTCCTTTGTTGTTTGTTCCGTATTTCAGCAAGAACTAAAAGCAATGTGAGACAGCCAATCCTTAGCTCTTCTCTGCTCAAGGCTGACCCATTCGATTATGGTTCGGGTCACGTCTGGCCTAACCGCGCAATGGACCCAGGATTGGTCTATGACTTGACCACTACAGACCACTTGAACTTCCTGTGTCTGATCGGCTACAACACAACCCAATTGTATATGGTAGCTAAGCAGGGCTACAAATGCCCATCCCCCGCGCTTTGAGACAACCTAATGTTGATAGGCAGTTAGTGTCAAGGAGTAGATGATCCTTTACAGTGAAACGTAGCTTGGGACTTCTTACACCCCTGAGGACCGAACATGTGTCAGTCCCAGTTTCGTGGAGCACCTTATAATCACTTCCAACTTGGGTGCTCAGACGTCAAATCGTTCAATGTACTCCTCTTTTGCCACAAGGTTGAGTTGAAGGTGGAGGGAAATAAAACCACAAGTTGGCAGTATTTGTTTGGGGGAATTACATGGTCTGATGGGAAGCACAATGTAAGAAGTCCAGTTGTTGTGAGGTGGACGGAAGAAGACAAGAGCCTCGACTAAATGTAGCTTGTTTCGTCCTTTTCTCTCAGACATTGATGAATCCTGCGTTAGTTAGGAAAATAAGGCGAGTCATATAATAAATATAATCCCCTGCAATGTCATTTTGTACAATGTAACAATAATGGATCGAGGATTGTTGTTAGTTGCACTTTTCTGTGCAGGACTGGTACGTGGGCCGCATTCGATGCATAGATTACAGGATGTAACAATGTAACAAAAAATTGAGTCTTTCTTCTTATTAGTAATAATTTTTCCCTGACGGATAATATAATTTTGTTCTTTCCCATTTGCTATTTCAAGCTTAGTCCCGACTAATCCAGATTTGATCCGGATCACAACTCTAGTAATGGTGACTGAGCCTCAACACAAAGATTCGAATCTGAAACCTCGCTTAAGGAGCGGAACCAAATCGCCTACTATTTGGGGATTAACACTGCATTGGTTGATAATACAGTTTATTTCATGTTAAGAATAACATGGAACAACATACTCACCACATCCAACCGCGGTAGCCAGGGGGGCTGAGGCCATATTAATTTTTATTTTTTCCATATAAGTCCTATAATAATTTTTTTGGCCCCTTCTAAATTCTGTTTTTTCACATAAATTCTTATTATTACGGGAAAAAATTATATTGACCCCTCTAAAAAATTTGTCTAGCTTCGCCCCCGACCACATCTGCTTAATAATGTGGGATTTGGGTAAATATACTCATGGGCTAGCTTTCGTAATCCATCATTTGAAGGACCAGCAGCTGATGCTGAAAATCTCGTTCCTGGACCTGATCAAGTTTGAAGTGCTACCTAGGCCCAATATTAGAAATTCACTGTACCCGTTTACGCAATATAATTATAGGCCCAGACTCCCCTCCTCTACGGTTGTGGACTGGGAAGTGGAAAACACACAGTACTAGTAGCCGCGTGCCGCGTGTAATGTAGTAGTCCCTAATATAGGGCCGTTTATGGACCAACTTAGTTGCGGGCTATCGGGCCACTAAAGATTGGACCGCTACCATCCTATATGGATCGCCTTCCTACGAATTCTACTTATCGATAAGAATGTGCAATATGCGATTTTAAAGGAAGTTTGTAAGAAAATTATTATACCTCACTAAATAAATTATGAAATTAGAAAAATTTTGGAATATTTTTTTTATTCTATACAAAGGTTATTAATATTTTTTAATGAAAATTATCGTTGAATTTAAAGGGGAAAAAGGAGTCTTAGAAGAAAAGAAATAGTTTTAAAAGAAAAAGTTCATAACAATTCAATATGTTAAAAGTAATTTTGTTTGAGCATTTTCCTAGCAATGATTGATGTATATCAGTATATATTCACTCTCATTTTGATCCCAAAAAAATGTATATCCACTTGCGAAGTGTTTGTCCATAAAACAGGCCGACATCAATAATCCCATTTTTTTTATATAATCGCTTTTAAGAATGATGGATAGGAATTATTCGACCAACATACTCGAGAACAACCATAATGGAAAGGAACACAGTGAGAGAGAATAAAAGTGGCCCAACACTTTTTTTGAATTGCGTGCAAATTCTAATATATTGGGTTTTTCATCGGAATCATTTCTTTAATAGTATTGGTATATTATATGTCTTAAATAAATTCTCATTGCTTAATATTTAATTAGTTTTGCAATCTGGGGCAGAATGGGGGGTGAAGGTAGTAGGGTAATGGTTTGCCCCCTCTTCCAAAGAAAATTATACGTCTTATATATTCAATATTACCTTATAATAATCAGACAAAAAAAGTATCGCCTTAAAAGAATATTAGGTTAGTATATGAAAAAAAAGCTAGTGGGTGAGAAAAAGTGATTCAATTTTTTTTTTTATTCGAAAGTCCAGCTTGACCCTGTCAACTTTTTTTTACAATAATGCAGATAACCTTCTTAAATTAGGCTAAACAAAACAGTATTGCACATGCATAACTTTGTCTGAATGTACCAAAAAATAGAAAGAAATGGCATATTTCTTCGTGCACATCCACGAGAATGGCTGGAACAGTCTCAATTAAACGAGTCAGGGATTGTGGACGGAGACTCCGATGCAGTGAAACTAAGCACTTTTTGCTTCGAACTTTATTAGGTATGCTACATAAATTAATCAACTTCTCTGTAGCAATTGGTATCCTTGGTTTATTATAAAGCAATTGGTAGTAATGTCAGATCAAGCAAATTTTGTTTTAAGTATGATAATCCAGCTTCATACCAATATTTCTCGGCCTCTCTAGTTCTATATTTTTAGAAAATATCATTTTAGGCAAGCTATATATATATATATCGTTTACTAAAATATTGTACTCAGTTCTCGTTTAGTGACAAATTTTATTTTCTGTGCAAGTGCAACACATTGTCATCATCATCAAATAAGGATTTTTGATACATTTAGTATCCGAACTTGTAACGACCCAGGTAAAAAAATTTTGAGATTTTACCGAGACATTTTAACTTTTACAACGGTAAATAGATTTTAACATTGTAACCGAGAATTCTACCGCACCGAGTTTTCCAAATTTTACCGGGAATAACCGAGCTCCGTTTGGATCGCCAGGGACATACGACGTTTTGGAGTATCTGCGTGACCGAGCCTCGGAATTAACTTCCGAGAATTCTACACGGCTAACCGAGCCTTGGTTTTCAATTCCGAGACTTGGACGACGCTCAGGAGAATTAATCGAATTTTCCGAGCCCAAGTCGTATTTTCGGGACCGGGACGAATTTCGAAAAGACGACTATGCCCCTGAGATATTTTGGAACACAAGAGAAGCATGAAGGGCAAATACGTCTTTTATCAATCCAGATTTTTCTGCAATCAAGCACACAGTAAACCTAATAATTCTGCTCATTTGGCCGACACCTTTATTTTGCCCTTTTCGTTTTGTCTGCCATATTCTTTTTCCTTTCATTTTCATTATCTTCTCCTCCATTCTGCCAACCACACACAACTCCCAACCGACCCCCCACTTCTCTTTTCTTTCTTCTCCATTTCTTTTCTCCTTTCCCTTCTTCTTCACCGAGACCACCACTAACCCGAGACTGCCTCATCCCTTCTCCCTTTTCCCCTGCCTCAGCTTCCTTCCTCCCACTCTCCTACTGCTTACCCGTGACGCCGCCGTCCCCCGCAGACACGCTGCTCGCCGCCTCGAGAAGCCAGCGCCACCGTTTCTCCCCTCCTCTTCTCCACCTCTGCCCGCGACCTTTACCGGGGCAGGGAATACGCCGTCGCAACCTCACTTCCCTCTACCCTTCGCCGCCGTGTTCCCTTCCCTGCCTCTGCTCGTAACCACCAGTAGGGCCAGGATCGCGCCGCCACCAGCCAGGAGGAGCTCGGCCATGGATCCTTTCCGTCGATCCGTCACCGCTGCAATAGAGGGCCACCATCTCCTCCTTCGTTGCGTCCGTCGCTGCCCTCGTGGCACCATGGGTAAGACGACAACTCCTCTATTTTTCCTTCCTCTTGTCTTTCCTAAAACCGAAATTGATGATTGGATTGAACTAATAGAGTCAATTGTTTGGTTGTTGGGGCTTGTGTTGTTTGAATGGATTTGAGGTTTCCGGGCAGTGGCTAGCTAGCCGGTGTTGTTTGGGTGGTTTGGATGTATTGTTGGACGAAGAACAGTGGTGGAGCTGGACGTGGATTGGAGTTTTTGGGGTTGTTTTGTTGCTGTAAACAGTAACTCCGGCGAGATTCCAGCGTCCCGGGAATTTTCCGGCGAGCCCGGAAATGGACTTTGGGTAAACCCGAGCCTTGGACCGTCCTTATGCATACNTTGGATGTATTGTTGGACGAAGAACAGTGGTGGAGCTGGACGTGGATTGGAGTTTTTGGGGTTGTTTTGTTGCTGTAAACAGTAACTCCGGCGAGATTCCAGCGTCCCGGGAATTTTCCGGCGAGCCCGGAAATGGACTTTGGGTAAACCCGAGCCTTGGACCGTCCTTATGCATACTTAACGAACCCGAACGATATTAACGAACAGGACATTTAAATGACGTTAAATAAACAATTAATTAACCTAATTAATATTAAAATACGATTTAATTTCATGACTACATTATGTCTTGTAATGGTATAACTTTACCAAAAACTAAATCACGTTATATTAATTTTAGTATGTTGTTAGCAAGTTATAATTTTTGGCATATATGAAATTATAAGTATCATTTTTGCAACTTTACGTTATAAACATTTTATACCATACGCTTGGCTAAGCTAACTTATTACTAATAGTACTATTTAAATTTAAGTACATTATTCATGTATTTAAGTATTTTCCCTATTTTATAAACTTCGAATACTAAATGCATATACATTCATTTTTACCTTATTGAGAATAATTACCTCTTTTAGCATATATATATATACATGTAATTAAGTAAATAGCAACTTAAGTCACGGATTAAAAATGATATTATTCCATTTGGATTTAACTATATATTTATAAGTCTTTTGCATAAACCATACAAAATCTATTTTATGGCTATGCCAGGATTGTTAATTTACCGGAAGTAATTTACTAACGTAACAATGGTATTATTATTTTACACTATCGGTTATATGCATACATGTGTTTATTGTATTATATTTACTTTAAATGACTAGAATAGTGCCGACTATTAAAAAATATATGGTTATACATAACTTACCTAATGAGTATGTATTTGACACGAGCGTCTAATGGGCCGGAATATCGGCTTGGATGCTCGGGTTCGGTTTTAAGCTCGGTTCGATTTAAATTCGAAATGAAGTGTAATTGGTATATCGAATAAAGAGGCTAATTTCATAATAAAGAAAATTAAGGAAACAATAAAATTAGATTTGGTATAAGACAGGCCGTATAATAATTTCTAAAACCGACATCATGCATGATCATTACTATCTGTGCATCATATGTGATTATTTTTGTTGTAAATATAGGAACATCGAGGCTTAATCGGATGTCGATTTTCTGGAGTACCAGGTGAGGATATAAACTTATAAACTTCGGTATGCTGCCCGTGGTACCCTGAATGTTTGATTGATCGTTTTTCTTATATGTTATCTTGTGGTGCCTGTCATGTTATTGCTGGCTACTATTGTGATCATTGTTATGTGTTTGATGACTACTGTGGTTGATTATTGAACTTTGTGACGTTGATGTGAATATTGTGATGTTCATACGAGATACGAGATATTTGAGTTAATTGTGACAGTGACCCGATAATGTAACATCGTGATTGGTTTCCCAGAGGAGCTGTGAGGCTGAGAGCCTGCTCGGGAACGTGTATATGATGAGTTACTGTTGGACAGTGGAATAAGAAATAATAATAAACAGTGGTAATAACAACTAGACATCTAGGTTGTCACGTGACAGGTATTGGTACGGCCAGATGGTAGTCGCCCTGTGATTTGTGATATGATAGGGAGGACTGCGTGGACTCCCGGCTGAGGACTGCGGGACTCAGTTGATTTGTTATAGGA